>JAMQGT020008777.1:0-31026 GCA_024447675.2 Pterophyllum scalare | reverse complement strand
AAAGGCAAAAAAAAGAAAAAAAAGTCAGGACCATGAATTATCCAGTGTGGGCTTAGCTCTCGTCTGCATTTCTGTAAAACTCAAGTGAGCATTGGGTCACTATCTGAAAGTTTCAGGTTTTGATAAATTTCAGTACTGATATGAACTTGAGAATTTGTTGGATAGTTTAGCAACCTATAATGTAAGTGTTATATACTTTTTACTTATGTTTCTTGATGGTCACTGCTTGAATATTATCTTACTGTGAGATGGATAAACCAAGCTTTAACTTTTAGTTTGCCGTCTGACTTAGTTTGGAGGGAAGGATTCACTGCTGTCAGGTAGTAAAACCAAGTAAAAATTGCTATGAAATGCACTGCTAAAATGTTACAGAATACATAAAGTTTGGTGGATGATATTCTAATTGCATATTCTTCTTACTATAATTACTGCCACCGTGACCAATGGATATAAACTTGTTACCACAGGAACAGTGGCTACATAAATATTTCTAACCCGTAACTTGCGTACATCTTTCATGGGGTGCTCTCCGTATTTAAAAGCTGATAAAGTCCAGAAAAAAAAAGGTTCAAGGAACAAACTCAAATGAAAAACAAACAAACCAACAAAAACAAAAGGCACAGACTGCAACAGAAAAAAGGAAAAAAAGGGAAGCACAGAGACAAGAAACATAGGAAGTCACAAGTGGAAACAAGCAGCGAAACAGACAAGATAGGGAGTTAATTATTTTAACAGTAAGTGTGCTCTTAGTGCTACTGTTTATTTCTAAGGTGACAGCTGCAGATTAGAGCTCTGAAATGTTAAAATAAATATATGTAAACATTAATGGTTATTCTCCCATAGCTTAATAAAGGTGATGTGGAAGATGCTTTAGTTTGTTGGCAGATGAATGAATGAATGAATGAATGAATGAATGGATTTTATTGATTGAATAGGTTTTCTTGGTGTGTTTTCTGTGTTCCTGCGGCTGCAATTCCAGCAGCTTGTTTCTACACTTAGAATCAAGTATAAAAACATTTCTGAATTTTCTGCACCATCAAAAGAATACATAACAGTGGCAATGCGATGCACAGTTTGCATTGCTGCAGTATTTACAGCTGGGTTTCATTTGTGACTTAAAGTACGGCTTAACACATTGCACATATAAAGTGCATTTCTACAGCAGAGAGTATATTACATTTGCTGTAAATTAAAGAATCTGTGACAATGTGGAGCTTCCAGACAATTTTAAAGCAGAACCTAGCGACAAGTTGCCAGAAAATCTAGCTATTGATTGACAATAAAATGCTTTCTTGTAACCAAACAAGTTACACATTGTGTTTTTTGAATGCACTGCCAAGAACTAGGAGAAAGGCAGCCATATCAACAGATGGGAAAAGAAGGCCACAAGAATATCAGGTAAACTGCATAATAAAATAATATAAATCTTACAATGCATTTTCTCATCTCACTGAGACTGGGAAAAAAGAATGTTTAAATTTCTATACAAAAAAATACTATAGACAGCTTGAGGTAAAAGTATGCAAATTGTTTCGGTCAATGAAACTGAGCTGCATTTTCAGAGCAGCAGATTCCAGTCATCTTGTGAGTTTACTTTTTAATTACCAAAGCACAGGCTTTAAAGAAATTCATTTAATCTCTCCCTGTTTTTGGCCAGTCCTTTGAAGCAATATCTTGTTGCATTAGACGTGTGGTCAGTGCAGTAAAGTAACAAAGAGCCAAGCAGCACAAAGTTAAATATCGACACGCAATCTCCTCTGCCTCTGGTATTAAAGGAAAATCAGTTCATTGCATGTTGTAACAGCAGCATAAAAAAGAACTGATTGTCATCAATACTAGCCATGTAACAATGATAGACTGCATTTCTTTTAAAGAGTTTTAATGAGTTTAATTTATCTTCTGTTCAAGTCACATTAAGTTGTAAGTTAATTTTTTGAAAGTAAAAAAACAAAACAATTGCAGAAACATCAGTTTGCTTCCTGTTGGGTAGAAGTGTTGCATAGATAAATTAATAAATATTTAATGAATTTAAATCACTTGAATAAGGTTCTGCAATGATAAAATATTCATAAGGGAACATCAGTCAGACCTTTCTGTATTAGGCCAATTGCTCTGGTGAATTTTTATTTTTTTATTATTACTTTTTTTTTTTAATAAGCAAGTTAAATCATTATGGATAATTGCTATGATGTGGGGATGAGATGGAGATAGAGGCTTGTAAATCCAGGATAGTATATTTAATACCCGTACATTGTGATTCAGTTCCACTGCTAACATCTCAGCACATTCACTAAATTGCAAGGGAGATCTGTTTTTTTCCAGAAATCACAAAAGCATGAAAAGAGACCTTCACATGAAAGAAGGCTGATATTTGAGGCTTGTTTGAAAGCAGCATCAGTGACAAAACCGCTCAGCTGGCATATGTAATGTCCAAATTTGAACTGAAGAAAAGGAGGTGCAAAAGTTTAAAGGCAAGCAAATGTGTTTGAATGTCACCAATTGGGGGTTAGTGTGTAGGAAGAAATATGAAGGTAACTTTAAATTGGAAGTGTGAATGGTAGGCACTGGTTTTCTAAACAAGCTTGTTCTGCTTAGACCTGAACATAAAGAATCCTGCAGCAGTAGCTGATCAGTACAGACAAATGCAAAATAAAATTGCTGTGATTGCACCCATGCAGCCATTCATAGGAACACGTCAAAAGGAATTGGGCGTTATATGTTCTTTTTAAAGTACATTTTTTAAGTAAACTTACCCAATGGCGAGCCCATGCAACTGCCTCCATTTAGGCAGTAGTCTGTACAGTGGTTGACCTCACAGCGCTCCCCTGAAAAGTCAGGCCAGCAGTAGCACCTCCAGTCTCCCTTCTCGTTGGCTAAGCAGCGGCCTCCATTCTCACAGGGGGCGGCACAGTTCACCTTTACAATGGCAAAGTTCACGTCACCTACCGTGCTGCAGTGTGCAAAGTCACATCATATCTAACAGTGTAATGAAGCTAATGTAAGACAGCAACAGCTGCCGAAGTATGAAGCTCAAGTAGACTACATGAAGAAGGTAGATTTACTATCAAAAATGTTCTCAAGACAATGCGTTAGTATTTTAGTGCCAGCTACATATAGCTGCTCAAACATAATTCAGTTTCATATTTTTGCATTTAAAAACTGTTTCTGATTCTCAAAGTGTGAGTGAGAGCCTTAACCAAAAACACGCTGCACATTAAACACTTGTCCTTTAAGCTAGTACTAAATCATAATATTTATTGTAGTATGAAGATACCTGAGACGTTGACATCATTGCAGGTGCCATTCACCAATACCTTCCCCTCTGGACAGGTACATCTGGCACCCGTTGGGTTAAGCAAACACATGAAATCACAAGACATTCTCAAGCATGGATTTGGTCCTGTGGGGAAAAAAGAAGAAAAAAAAAAGAAAGAAAGCAAAAACGAAAGCCTTTAATAAAAAGTGACTTTTTTTCTTATTTGTGAAAAGTGTAACTGTTCTTTTTCAGAGTAAACCTATTTCTTTTGACTGTTATAATTTTTGAAGAGTACTATTTTTAGAGGTACAGCACATGAATAACTTTACACATGCATCTTCACATTGAATAATCAAAAACTGAGAACTGTAGAAAGAAATTTCCCTTGTCTAACTGATGTGTGGGTTTCAGAAGTGCTGTTTTTAGCAGATAAAGAATGAAGTGTTCATGATCTCTTGCAAATCTACTCTGAATTAAACTGTGTTGATGGCGATCTCTATTATGGTAATCATGTGTATGCTATGGAATTGGCCTGGCAAACACAACTTTAAAAGTAATGTTTGAATAAGAAGCTACAGTCATGAATTTACATGGAATCTGGGGCTTTTGGTTATGTTTTTAAACTGTTCTTTTTTCAGGGTGGATTAATTGTACACCATACATCTTTAATGACTTTAAAAAAATAAGTTTCATTAGACTTCTAACCACAACTGTAGGTTATGGTCGGCAAGTGTGAGTCTAAATACTAGATATTATAATACCAGGCAAGAGATAAAGTGTTTTATATGAAAATAAAGTTACCCTCTTTACGTCTCTACTGTATGTATTGCAATAACTGTTCTGATTTCAAAGATTGAGGGTAAAAGAAAATCTCCCCTGAGAAAATCATTATGTTTTTCCTTAAGCTATCGAACCTTCATGGCTTAGCTTTTTGCAAGCTAAGCACATCTTTTGTACACAGGCTGCACACGATACACTACAGGGCTGGCTTAATGAGTCTCCAGTGAATAGAGCAGCTGTCCTTTAAGTGAAAAACTGACCAAGACTGAGCCGACTGATGCCCTCTAACCATTAGGACCAGAGATGGAACAAATAACTGCAATGGTTTATCTCTTGGAGTAAAGTGAGAGGAAGAACATGGCTTTATTGATCAGAACAGGTGGGTGTTTTTTTATGTTGCACACGTGAAACATGTAGTTAGGTGATAGTTTTCTTTTGTATCTTAAATGTATAAAGTATCATTCAAATGTACCCAGTAAATCGACTGTTCAATACTACTCATACACTGTATATTGGATTATCTTGTTAGCTAAAGTTCTCCTTCAGTGTTTGTTGTAGCACTACATGCCCCCTTTCACAATGTGGTGCATTTGTTGCCAAAGCAAAACACCCAAAAACAATATCTCGAAATAGCACGCATATTTGATAATTGCATTATCAAATGTTACATCAAATGACATCACATAATATTGTCCTAACAGAGGAAACAGATAAATTACACGAATTAAACGAATGAAGCCTCACTGTTACAGACCTGGTACAGTGGCTCTCATAACATCCATTTAGCTGCCAATAATGAATAATTTATCAATATGTGGTGAATATTTGTATTTACCTTGTGTTCTTCAATGAAGTGACAGATTGTTACATGTCAAGCAGCTGGATGAATTTTTCTGCTAAACACAGCCTTGAAGTCAGTTCATCACATTCCTGTTTGTTTATTTTTATAGGGTCAAAGCACCATATTAGCACAACACAGAATATACCAGAATTAGCCAAATGGTTAATTTAAAAGGTTTATTTGCCAGCCAGATGTTAAAGTAACCAAAAAAGCAACAATAAAATATAAATACATTTTGATCCCGCTGGTGTGACCTGGTTTAGGAAGCTTTGTCAGATAGTTTCTTTTAAGTGATTTCTATTTCTTCTACTGTTTACAGGTTCCATCTCCTGGTTTCCAGTTCTGCTAGTTGTTACCTGTTTAAATCTGGAGTCCATGATCACTGAGTCTTAACATGTGACTCGAGTTTTTTTTTGACAAGGTTGTACTAAAGAGTGTTCTTTTATTTTCTTAAAAATATACAATATACTTCTAGCTTGGTGATGGATTTTGTTTCATTTAGCCTAAATTCACTGCATCTGGACTTGTTCTTCTTTCTCAGCTGTTTAAAGGAGTGTGTCAACAGATTGTGAGCTCTTGGTTCTTTGACAGCTCTCGTAGGTTCTGTCCCTGAGAGAGGCTTTTAATATATATTTGATATATGTATAGTGGCATTCAATGGCTAATACATTTTACGTTTACTATGACCCTTCGTTTTAAGAGTGGCACCTAAATATTATAGAACTGTTTTCAGTCCAGTATCTGTGGTCTAATGCACGGTTAGTTACCAAGGTTAACTGTTGATAGTTATATTTTTTATTTGCCTTGTATGCCCTCATAAATATTGTCCTTGGGTGTTTATGTGTCTCTTTTATAGGCCGCTTTTAAAAAGCCTAAGAAAAGAATTGAAAATGATGAAAAAAAAACTACATTACAAACAACATTATCAAGAAAATAAGCAACAAAACTTAAACTGAAAATACAGCTGTTTTTTTTTTCTTTTTCATCAAGTGTATTTTATACAGACTGCATAAATTATAAATATCAAGGCAACTTACCATCTTGCTGTTTGTAACGGTGGGAGATGAAAACATTAGTGGGCTTCTCCACTCCCAAACTGAGAAATTCTACAGACTGTTTCCCATACTTGTGAATCTTGAAGACCTCGTGTTTTAACCCAGTTCCATAAATGTAGTCCTCAAATATATCAATTCTGTATGGTTGGGAGATTCCTAAAGATCCAGCAGAGAAAAGAAAGCAGATAAAGTCAAATACTCTTTTCAGCACACTTTGAGCTTTGGGCTTATGAAAGTTTGCATCCTGAGGTGTGTGGATGAAGGACGAATGTGCTGTGTGAGAAGATTGGTGTTAACAGATATTGTTTAGAACCTTAACCTTCTGTGACACAAAAGCGGTATTACTCTGGCAATTATTTGATAAAAACTTGAGAAAAACAAAGAGAAGCATGAAAAGTATTTGTTTAGATGAAAAAGTTGAACTTTTCCATTTGGGTTTACCATGTCTGTCGCTGATTGTCACCAGAGGGTCCGAGCCATCCAATCTCATGCTCCCTATCTGTGAGAGCTCAGGATCAGCCCAGTAAATACGTTGGTTGAAATAATCAATGGCCAGCCCTATGGGAGGATGAAGGTAAGAGATTCATTTACCCGACAAATTACACAGGGATCACTGGGGAATCCCTCAAAGGAGGATCAGATCATTGTAGATCAACATTGCTTTTGTTTTTATCTCATTTTGAATGTTTATCATAAACATTTAATATGCTTATGCTGAAAATACTGAAAAAAAATGTTGCATTGATGATGAGGTTTAGGAACTGCTATATTACTATTTCGAAGCAGTGGCTCTTTCTTTTTCCCAGAAGTCTGACCAGACGATTGAGCACCTGGCTGCAGCATTTAAATAGGCTTGCATTTTTCCACTGATGATGAATTCCTCTTTGTGTGACCAAGACAAAGCATTGGATCCTTGAATTTAAGGAGGCCAAAGCAGCTCTTCAAAACTAGATCAGCACTAAGTGCCTCCCTATAGGCATACTAACACATTACAAGTAGCTGTACAGTATGGCTTTTGTGCTGCTTTGTACATATTTACCATTTTAAAGCTTAATCCTTAGCACTATATGCATTAAACTGTACAAGCTGTAATATATATATATATATATATATATATATATATATATATATATATATATATATATATATATATATACACACACAGTGTGTGTGTTAGAATGTTTAAATTCATAAATTCATATTTGCTGAAATTACACAATAGTTTCTGGGTCATACTATACTTTCACTTGTAAACAGATAAACAGATCATCTTACTGTATTCCATATACAGTGGGGTAAATATTTATTTGATCCCTTGCTGAATTTGTAACTTTGCTCACTTATAAAGGAATCAATCATCAGATCACCAGGTTTGCAAAGACCTCCTTTGTTTGCCTCGAAGGTATGTTTTTGGTCATTGTCATTGTCATGATGGAAGACCCATCCACGACCCATCTTCAGTGTTCTGGCTGAGGGAAGGAGGTTCTCGTCCAAGATTTTACAGTGAATGGCCCCACCCATTGCCCCCCCCCAAAAAAAAAACCAAGAAAAAAACCCCAGAGGGCCAAGTTGATGGCAAAGAGCTGACCATCTGACCATAGGACTTTCTTCCAAGCCTTCTCTGAATCATTTAGATGTTCAACTGGCAAGTTGTGCATGTGCCTTCTTGAGTGCTGAAAGATTTCAGTCCATTATGGCATAGTGTGTTACCAATGGTGTTCTTGGTGACTGTGATCCCAGCTGCCATCAGATCATTAACAAGCTCCTCCTGTGTAGTGTTGATCTGATCCACCACCCTTCTCATGATTAGCTTCGCCCCATGAGGCAAGATCTTGCACTAGCTCCACACTGAGGGTGATTGATGGTCATAGTTCTTCCCTTTCTGAATAATTGCACCAACAGTTGTCACCTTCTCACCAAGCTTCTTGCTGATGGTCTTGTAGCCCATTCCAGCCTTGTGCAGGTCTACAATCTTGTCCCTGATGTCCTTTGAAAGCTCCTTGGTCTTGCCCATGGTGGTGGAGACGTTGGACTGGAAGAATTTGATTCTGTGGACAGGTGTGCTTTATGCATATAAGCTAAGATCAGGAGTATCTGTAACTGACTGACTAACTGACTGTAATCTGTGTACCACATGGGCACACAACCAATCTGAGGGAGCCAGCATACTGATTCCACTCGATATTCGGTTGATATTCTGTCTTTCTCCATTAAAATGAAACTACCATAAAATTAGAGACTCTTAATTTCTTTGGAAGTGAGCAAATTTGCAAATTTAGCAAATATTTCCCCACTATAATGGCAAAAATTTGAAGTTTTATTTGTGTTGCTGGAATATTATATATTATTAGCTAATTAGGCAGCTAGCAAATTCAATATTATACACTGCTGTTTATACTGAAACCTTGCTATGGATTTCTGGCATTTGGATGTTGTGCTTCAAATGCGCTTACTATTGTACTTGTTGTATACAACAGTGTCTATTTACATTTTTTCTTAGACATGAAAACACACAGTAGTGTTTAGTTTAATGAGAAGGGAAAAACATTCAATGTGTGTCGGGATAGACAAGAGTGATGAAAAGCACCACAGGGAGAAAAAAAAAAGAATAAAGGAAACACCTACCAGTGGGTCTCCTAAGATTTTTCTCCAGGAGTACTCTCCGTAATGAGCCATCCATGGCTGATTCCTCTATATGAGAATGATCACCTATTACACTCCAGTACATCATTCTGTAAGGAATAAAATGAAATATTGTACCTCTGTGACACCATCTTCTTGTAAAATGGTGCTTATATAAAATTAATAATAAAAATGGAAAACCACTGCATCAAACATGCATTGATTTAGCATCATAAATACATACCTATAATACATAAAGCCTGTTAACATACAGCTGTATCATAGTTACCTCAACCAACAGTGTGTTATGGTGTCAATTTTTTTTAATACATCTGTCCTTATTAATATCACATTGGTTATAATTTTAAATTAAAATCCACAACGAATTAACACTGGATGCACAGTCTTTTTGCTTACGTCTATTTGCAAACTAATGCAGTGTCAGATTGTGAGACTAATGAGAACATTTGGAAAACCCAAGATTAATTAATAGTGTGATGAATCACAACTGCATGTGGGGTTTTTGTTGTTGTTGTAACACACCTTCGTTGGAGCTGGACTGGCAAGATAAAGTGATCTAAGTGGTAATGTAACTGATTAATCTATTGAGCTGAATAGTTGAGTAATTAATCATATGTTTACATTTTTAATGAGTATTAAGGTATTACGTAATGTGAAATTGATTACATTTTCAAAAACAAACAAACAAAAAAACAACTGGTTGATTGTAATATTAAATAATGGCCCTCTATCAGAAAAGTATGTGAATGTGGACCATTTCAAGTCCTATATACAATATACTCACCCTCTAGTGGGGTTGACAGCGATGGCGTATGGCTCTCCAGCTATGTCAGTAATCAAGCGCGTGCAATTTGGTCCTTTAAGTTGGCCCACATTTATGGAATATCGTAATTTAGTCCAGTGGGCTGTGTAATAACTAAACCAGTGCATCCGTGAGTGATCAGTCCAATAAATGTTCCCTGTAATCCAGTCAGCAGAAATATCTCTGGGTCGCCGGAAATCTGAACACTGCAATCCATAAAAGCCAGAATGTCAGGTGTTCAAGTCTTTTGTGCATGCATTCATTTAAACTTGTCTCTCTATTAAGAAATAGCTATGAAAATGCAGAATATGAAACAAAAACATGTATTTCTCATCATGCAGAAAACTCAAGTTGGCATTTCACATAAATTGTTGATTTTTCTAATGAGTACAGTTATGAAGGTATCTGACATACATTCACAACGGACTCTATTGTTTTGTTTAACACAGACAAAAAAAAAATACAAAAATACTTACAATATTTTTGACATTTGTTTTAGTTTGACTTCTTTCTAGAGTGTCTTTGTAAAAAATTCCACCGGGGTTGAACTGGGTAGCCCAGATAAACTTTTGGTGGTGAAACAGAATATCCATCCCAATAATTCGGGCATTGTCCTCAATGTGAGTGAGCAGTCTGTAACCGTGGCTCTGGTTAAATGGATACAGAAAGCTTCGGATCTCAGTATCATTGGCTACGTAGAAAACTCGTTCCTCTGGTCCTGCCCGGTAAGTTGATGTGTAAAAACAAACACACAATTTTACTCATGTACACAGTGAAGTTATATCACCAAATTGGAATGTAGGGTTTTTGATACTCAATTTTAGGAGCATACCTTTTGCTACACAGTTGCCATTGATTTCCTTATAATTCCGGTCACATGTGCATTTATAAGATCCTTTAGTGTTCATGCAGTAATGAGGACAAGTGTCAAACTGCAGACATTCATTTATCTCTGGAAAAAACACAGACTCATTGATGATGCTGTGTTAGTATGTTTTTTCATGATCAAATAACTGTATATAATATTCTTGTTGGCATTTATGTATACATTTATGCATTTATACATTTTCACCATATTGTGACACAATTTAAAACACCTGGAATAGTCACATTATTTGTGTCCATTGACATTAAAAAGAATCGTCCTGGTCTGAAGGGATGCATTTATTTCTATATCTTATTTCTCAAGCTGTAAAATGCAAAGGTTGGTTTTATAAATTCTAATAAGGTTTTACTCACAATAATACTACAATAAATTACCTCTTGCATGTGACACCTGACAGTTTTTGTATCCAAATCTTTATCAGTAGTATATTAGCTTTTACTGGCTATTCAACCAGATTTACCAATTTCCCCTTAGATTTCTTGTAATCTAACTAAAGGAAGAGATATCCCAATATCAAACTATAAAAGTCCAAAAAGTGGGAGAAAAAAAAAGCTGTTGGCCATTTGATATCTTATTGTGCCATGTTATCCAAGCCAAATGTTCTTATGAAACCTGTCTACTCATGCCATAAATTAAACTAGAAATGACTAAACCCATTACCCCTAAAAGGGAAAAATAATAAAATGATGAAATATTACCTTCACATTGGCCTGTCTTTTGATTCCTCTTAAAGCCAGGTTTGCACTGGCATATAGAATTAGCATTTGTCTGGTTGCAAACTGCATCCTCTCCACATGGATTTGTTTTCTTTCCACATACATCTCCACTGGAAACTACAAATAAAGACAGGACTTTGATTATACGTCAGCCCTCTGCATCTTAGACACCTACTGAGCTTCTCTTTTGATGTGCAAAAGCCAAGGGGGCATCTCCATCTTTTATATAGCACACACCACACCTCAAGCATGGGCGTACATTTATTTACATAAATAACAAAACATTCCATGGAAAATGAGGGAATTGCTGAGCTTTCTGATAACATCACGGTGACATCCGGTACTTTTCATCTCTCCAAATGTGTCTTTGATGTATTTGCTAAAGTCAACTTGTGTTGTACTTACATGCCTTGCAGTCTTGCTCATCTGAGCCACCATCCCCGCAGTCATTGAAGAGGTCGCACTGCAGTTGGATTGGGATGCAGCGTCGGTTACTGCAGGTAAACTCCGTCTTCCCACAGGGTCGAGGTCTTCCAGTCACAACCTCTGCTTCAGTATACACAGTGCCAAGATTGAAAAGACAACATAAACTCATGGGCACCTGTCAAGTGCAACTATGTAACATTACCTTACCTACTTTTGAAAGACTTAGCATGCCGAAGAGCTTGCAATCATGATATTTTAAAGCCCATTTAGTATGGAGCTTTGCTTTTTCTCAAATTACTACTTTGATTTCACTGAACTTTGAAAATAACTGTCATAAAACAATGTCCCAGACTGTCTTTATTTGCTGCTTTATAATGCTGGGTGTTTAATGAAGAGTCTCTTCGCAGATGCTGTCCAAATAAATCAACTAAACAGCTATTTGCTAATTATTCGCTCTAAAAACGTTTTGGTTTTTTGTCATCACTTTACATAAATCAACTATTCCGTCACCTTCTTTCCTTACAAAACATAAAGAAAAAGTTTGACACACTCCAACATAACAGAAAGAGGAAAGAATATAACAAAGTGATGGAGCTTTGGCTAAGGAGATTAATAGGATTAAGTTCAGATTGAACAGAAGGATAGAGGGGAGAAGCATACAATTCTTAGAGGTAATGAACTGATGTAGCAGATGGATCACTGTATCAATGGAATCAGAGAGGGAGATGAATTGAGGGGAGAAAAGATTTGTCCCTCTCCTTCCTGTCTGCTCTAAAGTACATTTAAATCTCCCATTTAACATGCAGACCTGCCTTTCATCTTGATTTGCAGCATATTTAGTACTATTTAGTACTACTCTTGTACACACAAAAGTTAAAATCAAAATCCAGACACAACAACTGTGTTCAGGATTCTAAAATTACACAGAACTGCATGACCAGATAGCCCAGAGACCAGTAAGTACTTGCCTCATGTCAGTTGAGGACCAAGAGCCTTCTGTGTACTGGGATCAAGCCTTTGCAACTCTCAAATTATTTTAGTTAAACAACATTAAAAAAAAATGCATTCCAAGTTTTTTTTGTCACATTAAAAGATCATGAACTGCAGTTTTTTTTTTCCTCTCGCTCTCTCCCGACTCCAATTAATATTTCTAGGCTGATAAAATGGATTTTCAAAGAGAATGAAACAATATTTGCACTGCTGTGTAGCAAGGACAGCTACGTCAGGGGAGCTTTTAACCTTTTGCACTTAATTTGATAAACAGAGCATAATTATATTTTCACATAAACGTTGCTTAATGCATCATTAGATCTGTGTTGGCGCATTTTGTGCTCACCACACTCTTCTTCATCTGAGTTGTCACCGCAGTCATCCACTTTGTTGCAGACTTGGTCCGCACGCAGACACACATGATCATTTCTACAACGAAATGGCCTTGTAGGAGGGCAGGGAAGTTTTGCTAAAGAACAAATGACACAAAAAGCTAATGGATATGTCTTTCAGTGAAACGATAAATGAATAAATAACTGCATAAAATCTTTTATGAAAAGACAATGAAATATTCCCTCTTGGAAGATAGAAAAGTAGTGGTCTATGAAATATGCATCAGCTACTTCAAAAGAAAGCCTTGTGACTGACAATCTCAACCCACCACACATGTCTATATCTTCATCAGAGTTATCTCCACAATCATCCTTGCCATCACACACCCATGTGTGGAGTTTGCATAAGGTGTTGTTGCAAATGAATTCATCAGCCCGGCAGAAGAACGCTCCTGCAATTGCACAGTGCAACAAGAATTTTAGCACTGCTACTCAGGTAAAAAAATAAATAAAATAAAAAATAGAACAAAAAAAATCATTCAAGCATGTAAAATATGACTCATAAATCACCCATTACAAGATTCTAATAACAGATGCTTTTACATAATGATCCTGACAATGTGGATAAGCAGAGTCTATTTCTATTTCTGTCTTTCCTCTCATCCCAGATCTCTTGTTCTTCCTCTCACTCTCTGTTGTTTTGCCCCTTTTATATTAACTGCTCTGCTGCCGCTCACATGAATTCCCTGTTCAATTATACAGCATAAAAAAACCCACTTTTTTACCTTTTTAACGGATACCTACCCTGGCCACAATTTTCTTCATCGCTGTGGTCCATGCAGTCCAACACGTCGTCACAGCGCCAGCGCCGAGGGATACAGTGAGCCCGGTTCAGACAGAGAAACTCATCTTCTCTGCACTCCTTCACACACCCAATCTGTTGGCAAAGAAGGGCGTGCAGGCAGAGCCGAGGATACAGTGCCAGTCAAAAGTTTGGACACATTCAGTGTGCCCAAACTTTTGACTGGCACTGTACATTCTGATTAACATAAAGACAGGATAAAGGAGATGTCTCCACATATTTTTAGGCACATGAAGGTACATGCTTTATAACCCCAGAGAACCAGAAGATGAGAAAACATAGCAAAACATTTTAGAAGGGGAGTAGGGTTAGTTTGGCAGCCTTTTTTATCTCAAGGAGCTCAGTTTTTTAACATGCGCAAAACTCCTTAAGAGTTAATGAGTTGAGTTATGGCACACTGAAGTTCACAATGAAATATATCACAGACTGATATGTTTCATTCAGTCTTCACTCCAGAACAAAGAAGTAACTGAATTATAACACATACAGTGATGATCTTTAGTTTCACACTCGCTGTTCAATAACTCATAAAGACAACATTCGTTCCACTTTGTGTTCCTTTTCTCTGTCAAAAAAACCCAAATTTATATTGTTTGGAAACCAACACTTGATTTACTGTTGAAAGCCAAACGTTTTACCATTCTTGCATGATATAAGTTGTCGTCAGCTGCTTTACAGTTTTGTTCTATCGTGTTCTAAGATGAAATCCCTCCAAAAGTTACTGAACATATAGAGAAACAGTTAACTCACCATAATCGAGCTAATTTTTTTACACAAACACCGCAAGTCATCCATGAGAAGCAACGTTCAAGCACTGTGCACTGCAAAGCTATAACATTACACTTTTCAAGGTGGATTCTCTGACTATTGTGAAGGTTTCCTGACCTCATCTGAGCCATCTAGGCAGTTGTCGTGTCCATCACACCGCAGGCTGGCTGACACACAGCCTCCGCTGGAGCACACGTACTCATTCACAGAACAGGAAGGGACAACTACAAAAGAGAAAAATGTGTTGATCCTGCCAAGGAATAACTCACAAGATCTTTTTTATTTGTGATTTATTTGTGATTAAACCACCACCCCCCAAAAAAGAAATAAAAATTAAAAATTCAAATTAAAATATTCAAATCTGTCACTAAAAAATATAGTAAAAGTACAAAGATTTTTCGTGGTGTAAGAACTTATGCGTATACTACATGCTGTTCAGCAAAGTGGCTCATGGAGCTTGACCAGTAATGAACTCAAAAGAGTCAATCAACAGCACTAAGTCCATTTCCATGTCTTTATAGAATGCTCTTTCATTGTATTGCAAAACACTTCATTTTCACAGCCCAAATTAGCATTGAACAGTGTGACTGCGATTGAGGGACTTTCTGAAAATCCCTGTTACCTTTTCATACCTGTCACTGTGCACTCTGCAGTATCCTAAGGACATGAAATCAGTACAGCAATTGTTATCAAATATGATGGCTACTTTCTTTTAAATACATTTTTTTTTAGCCATAATAGGCATTTAAGTTTACCCTTGTCACAAGTGAAATTTTGAGACTGTTGTTGGTTGGAGACAGTGATGACCTTACATGAGTCTTAAATTGAATCACAATAAATAACACTCAGTACTTTTCTAAGCTTCTGAGCAACTGACAGTGAAAATAAAATGCTTTCTTTGACCTACAACTGTATAATAGCTATAAATTGAACTCTTCACTCTTATGCAATACAGATTCTTCACTCTTATGCAATGCAAAGAACAAAAGTGGTGCAAAAAGGAAATGGTCTAGGAACTCTTCCTACAGCCTATAGTACTTTTTAGTGGGATATTATTTTTTTCACCTGTTTCTTGGCAATTTTTTTCATCTTCACCCATCTTGCAATCTTCTTGGCCATCACACAGCCACTTCAGTGAGATGCAGAGATTGTTGTGACACCGAAACTGGTCATCTGAACAGTGCGCCTCACAACCTTTCTGCAATTAAATACAGCAAAAAACCCCCAAAACATACAGGATAAGCTGATAGATTCATATGGACACGTACACTGAAATGCAAATTTTCTCACTTCAAACATTTATTTATGTTTATGTTTCCATTGCAAAATACATTCCAAATTTATTTGAAATTACTAAATAAAGTTTATCACTTTGACAGTAAAATCAAGTTTATATCTTCAAAGTCAAAATACTCCTTTTTTTGTTTAAAATTCTCTATGTTCACTTTCTTGTACTTTCCTGTTAGGGCTGTCCTATCTACGGTCCATCTGGCACACAGGATGTGAAATCATGAGTGCAAAAAGAAAATAACATCAAAATGTGCCAACGCACCTAACATACTTAATCCAAAATGTAACACACGGGAATGCTAAAACAGCTTTTTTGTCCCCATCGGTCACAATGAAGGCATGTAAAGAAGAGCTGGCAAAAGGAGTGATGAAGAGAAATGTTCATGTGGACACATCTATTGTTTTAACACAAACTTTGTGAACCAATCGCTAATGTAAGAAAACAGTGTCTTGAAATATTCTGCAGAAACCAACATCCTCAACACTATGAATCACATGCACTCTGTGGCTCAGGAGGTAAAGCCAGTCTTCCACTACTCAGAAGGGTTGGTGGTTTACATGATGAAGTAGCCTAACATCAAAAATAGCATCAATGTGTGTCTATGAGAGAGAAGGGGCTATGTGTATGTACAGTATTAGAAAAAGGGCTCTATAAATGTGCATGTGGTTTGTAGTGGAAAATACTTTTAAGTGATCGATATGACTACAAAAGCACTATATAAATGCAGTCTGTTATGAAATCATGATGTAACTGCTGTTAAATACTATTTTCAGAACAAAGTCTAGTGCTGACTAAGGCTTGGAAGAGACAAACTGGTGAAGAGACCCTGTACTTTGTAATGTATTTCAAATAATATTTTTAAAAACTGATTAGCCAGTAGCCTCTCAAAAATAAAATAAAATAAAATACAATAAAATAAAGCCACAGAGTTTTGCCATTTTGGAATTAAAAATAAATGCATGTACTTTTCTTAAAAGCAGCTGAACTTCACATGTTGAATTGAGTATGAATAAAACCAAAATGGTTCTTCCCAAAAACACATTCACCACATTTATGTAAATAAAAGTGGGCATTCAACCACACAATGGCTCCTGTGAATGACTACATTTAATAACAACTGCTGATTGAAAGGAAAACTTTCTCTCCTGAAACTATTTGACTGTGCTGACCCAGAAAGCTGGCACTGGGGAGACACATAATAAAGGGTTAATTAGGGTTGCACTAGTTTGCATGGAGGAGGATTATATATAAAAATTGCTGTGCAAATGTTGAACAGAGCAATAAATTAACAAGAATAATGAATCGTAATAACAAGCCTTTGTCCTTGAATTATGCATCACACTGCATCATTATCACTGATGGGGCATTTTTTTTGTATGAATCCCACAAAAATCTGTTTACACCGTGAAATGCCAGATAAAGGCATATTTAAGTTAATTTTGTCCCATATTATAAAAGTGTATAATTACAACAGAAATTTGAGGCTTTATAAATTGAGATACGAAGCATCTTTACGGACAAAACAAGCAGCCGTTGTTTCGCTGAAAGGCACGGGGGATTAGGATTTCCAAAAGAAAATGAATACGAGGTATTACATGCACTAATGTACTTGAAGGTACAATAATTCATCATGGTGATATTTCCTGTCCAGCATTATTTTGGAATGTGGCAACCATGACAAGGAGATTTGGATCAGCACAGTGAATTATGGCTAAAATGGGATTATTTTCTTTGCAGGCAGCAATATAGTCATCTAATTTCAGTTCTCTTTTCTAATTTGGACATTTAATGCATGCTTGTGCTGCAAGCTCAGATAGTGACAGACATTTTCAAGGGATCAATTGCAGAATAAATTACACTATCCATATGCTATAATTTGGCTCAAGCACACTGTGATTTGTAAGTGTTAAGCCTATCTATGTCCTTTTGTCTCTAGAATAGTACATTTTTGTGCCCTGTAATTTTTAAGTTACTTATTATTGACACCCATAATTTTATAACATTAATTAACATTGATATGATACATGAAGATAGTTAGCGTTGCTCAAAACTCACTCAAGTCTTTCAAGTAGCATTTGTGGGCAACACTTTATAATAACAATTGTAAATAATACTAAACTGTTATTTAAATAAACTGTTAGTTACATAATATTATTTATTTCCCCTTAAAATGGTGCCACATTTATAAGGAGAATACATTTGTGGGTTGAGTAGCAAAGTTGAGGATGTGGGTCGTGCCCATGAAAAACTTGCACCTCTGCCAGTGCCAAAGTTTAATTATCTTAGTGCTTAGCTTATGAATACTTTTTTTACTCTCTTTCACAGCTTCACTTTAGAGTTGGTCCCCTGACAGCTGTAAGGGTTTCCTAAACCTGACCGCTCAACAACAGTTGAAAACAAAAGTAAGCAGAGAAACAGACTTGTGATTATCACCACTGCCAACCTACCTGCCTAAGAGTAATTTAAAACAAGTACTATAAATATGTTATAACTTTGTAATATACACTCAAATTATATAGTACAGCCAAAATGGGCAAATTATAGACACATAACACATGATTCCCTATTTATAAAGTTTTATAAGATATTGCAACTTTACAAACAGTCAAAAAATGTTATACAAACCAAATACTAAACATTACTATCATTTCCTCACCTGTTAAAAGTAAAGAACCAACAAAAACTAACAAAACAACAACTATTAACTAAAGTTTAAATTAACTATCAATTTTCCATGCATTAATACTGGTTAATATAAAGTGTTGCACACTTGGGTTTGTTTACCTCTAGCTTAGATTCACACTAAGTATATGTACTTCTATCTGACCTCGTCTGAATTATCCAAGCAGTCATAGTCCCCGTCACAGCGGAATCGGGAGGAGATGCAGTCTCCATTAGCGCAGGCAAAGTCCTTGTGGTTGCAGGTGACTGGCTCTGAGTAGAAAAATAAAACAAAACACAAAAGATACAAAATCAAGCAAACTGATTCTTTTTCCAGTATCGTATTCAGCAAACTGTCATCCCCTGATGCTGCTATCAGCCAAATGTTCTGTGTTTAGGATCACATGCTAATGCCTTGGCAAAACCATCATTTTATCTAATTAGAGTCATTTTGTATTAGAAGTGGATAAACTGGCAAAGCTGATCAAGATGTAAATACATTCATTTCTACTCTCACAATAAGCGGGGCAGCATACTCTCTGAAGCCAACATTCCCGTATTTGCCATTTAGTGCAAGTCTGTCCCTGAGGACAACATTAGGACGCAACTAAACAGCTGCATCAGATCCACTGCCTGGGCCCTCCCCTTGTTATCACGGACTGTTAGCTAACTCGGGATGTGTATTATGAGTTGTGCTGTAACATAGACTCCCAGCAGGCATTGCAGCAAAATCGGATTTGCAGCCTTCCTATTGTCTGTGGGTCCACCTGCTTAATTCTTTGCCGTCCAACACTTGACTGGCTTTTATTTGCATTTTAAGTGACATTAATAGGTATGGGGAATAAACATCTAATAAATCACATATATTATGCACACTCAGCAAAAGCACACATATAACGTGCAGACAAAACCATTCCCCTCACACAGACAGACAAACAAGGACTTGAATGCACAGCAGGATGAGAAACTTAGCAGAGTGGGTTATCAGTGTCACTTCATAAGTAAATAAAAAGTTTTCTTCCAAAAGTGTCAGGCATCTTCAAAGAACCCCAGCTCTTCGGAATATCAATGGAAACTGTCCATCCATCCTCTTCAGCTTATCCTTTTCAGGGTAGTGGTGGAGGGCTGTAGCCTATCCCAGCTGTGATAGGGCGAGAGGTGGGGTACACCCTGGACAGTTCGCCAGACTGTCGCAGGGCCAACACAGAGAGACAGACAACCATTCACACTCACATTCACATCCTACAGGCAATTTAAAATTACCAATTAATCTAACCCCACTAAGTGCATGTCTTTGGACTGTGACTGAGTACCAGGAGAAAACCCACGCAAACACGGGAATGCAAACTCGAACCCAGGAACCTTCTTAGCAACAGTGCTAACCACTGCGCCACCGTGCTGTCCTCATTGTAAACTGTTCCAAGATAAACTTTATGGATCCTTTGGGATTAAAATGTTATAAATGTGCAAAAATATTTGTCTCAGATTGCAGAGGCAAAGCAGGAGACAAACAGGAGAAACATTTTCTCTAGGTGCAGAAGGGGATCAATGAATTCAACACACTGGGGCAATGCACTGTGAGAACACAATATCGTCAACATATACACTTGTTTGGAAATTTTCAAATAGGCTCATGCTTCAGAACGAGCTGCAGAAGCCGATGAATGAGCTGTTTTTTAGTTTCAAAGGGACATGAGGGGCACTTCCCAAAGTCTGACCTGCATATTCCCATCTGCTCAGTGTCCTCCTCACCCGTGCCGGTTACCACAAATGCTGCAGAAGCACTAAACTACTGTGAACCCAGTAATTAAACTGAGCTCACACTTGAATAACTCATACGCAACACGGGTGTTTAAGTTTTTTGTTATCAAATTGTATGAATTAGTTCAACAGAATTCACCTGTGGGGGTGGTCCTGGCCTGTCAAGGCCTGTCCATAACGTAGATGCTGACCCTGACCCATTCTTTCTTTCCAAAACCTGAATTTTCTTCTTTTACATCTATTCTCCATTGTTGATTTATATATGTGCTTCGAGTCACTGTTTTAGTACATTACAAGACTGCCCCTAAGCTTCTCAACTACTGCAAATTGTCAGTGCCATCAGGAAGCAAAACTGCCCCTTACTATGATTCACGGTTTTACTGTACAGATTTTACTGTTGGTGCAGCGTTTTTTCTTTTGTTTTGTTTTTAAGACTGCAAACCGACTAAATGTATTCTTGTCACAGTTCAACTTCTGTCTCATCTGTCTGAAGAACATTGTCTCACGAGCTCTGTGGGACATCTGGGTATCCTTTTGTGAATTCTAGATGTGCTTTAAATTTCTTCCTGGTTGAGCACTGAGTTCCTTTGTGGTTCCATTAAAGCCATTTTTATTCATTGCTTTCTTGTAATGGGATCAAGATTTTAGCAAGTGGTAGAGCTGTCTGCAGGTGTTTTGATGTTACTCTCAATTTCTTTTTCACAAGTTTCCGACTTGCATGTTGTGCTCATTGCAGGATGCCTACTACTAGGGAGAGTAGCAACAGTGCTGAAATTCTGCCATGAGAAGGCAGTTGGTCTTAATATGGATTGATGAACACCCAGGTTTTTAGAAATGCTACTGTAGCCTTTTCCAGTCTCGCCATAATTCTTCTTCTGACATCCAAAAAAAAGTAGTTGACACCAAAGGCATGATTTATACCAACACATAGCAGACTTTAAGTAGCCAGTATGCCTTGCTTTAAAGGAAGGAGCATCTTTGCAATCCACACTTTCATTTTGATCTCCTGGAAGCGCCTGATAGCAAATAGCTTTTGAAGAGGCTGTTAGTACAGCGGTTCTCTTACCTGTCAGTTATGACTACTGCATTCACCAAAGAGTTGAAAAGTAGAACTCTTTGTGTGCTACTCCTACAATCAGATTGTGACTTAAAATAAAATTAGACAAAAATGCTCAATTGCTATTATTTACAAATTGTTTATGATTGTATTTGTGCAACTGTGTGCTAAATATATAACTAAAGAAACCAAACTAACTGAAGGGGGAAAAAAAAAATCAGGTACTCACTGCAGTTCTCCTCGTCTGAGTTGTCTCCGCAGTCATTCTGGCTGTCACACCTCCAGTGGTCTGGGATGCAGTTGTTGTTCTCGCAACGGAATTCATGAGGTCCGCAGGTCTTTTCATCTTTTTCATCAGGAGCAAACAAACACAAAGATGAAAATGATTCAAAGAGCATGAATATTAATACTGTGCTAGCTATCATATTTTCAACGTGTAATCATCATTTCCTCAGGGTTTCCCTGAACATGTCTGACACTGAGTTCAAAACACAGTGCACACTCGAGACGCTAACACACCATAAGATAAAATACCTGACTGTGCTACCAATCCTCAACAAATTTGTGTCAGGAAGTCGACAGAATTGAACATTCTTTGAGAAAAAAGCATTTCCAAACAACTGCCGAAGTCTGTTTTAAACCAAACCCAACCTCTTTCGGTTCCTCAGAGAAATAGCAAGTGCCAAGAGAAAATCTGACAGTGAGGTAAGGATATTTTGTAATTTGGTCTTTTTCAGAATTCATCAGAAGCTTGGTTATTGCTCTGGATATAAACATTAATTTCACCTGAGCCAAAAGTAAACTGACTCAAAGACTGTTTTGTCATACACTGGCTCAGCAGGTAATCGCTGAAAGATTCAAAGATGTGGAAAACTCTTCAGAGGTCTAGACCCAGGCTTAAAATGCCGCCCACACTATGGAGAGTTTTACTGAGTGTTGACTCTTTTCTATTTACTTTGTTTTGTTTCGCTTTTTGTTTTAACCACCTCTGTGTGTGTGTGTGTGTGTGTGTGTGTGTGTGTGTGTCTATATGAATAGTGGCTTACAGTTGCTATTCCAAAAATGACAGAGGGCAAAGTGTTTCAGTGTAAAATTAAAGCAGGCATCTCACTGTTAAACATTAATGGTCAGAGTTAATATGATTCAAAATATCTGATTTTATTTTAAAAAACAACAACAACAAAAAAAACAAAAACAAGAAGAGATTCTCAGACATTTGCTCTGGAAATGCTTCCTCAGAATAGGTTTTCAAAGTCAAATGCAGAGCTTCTTTTTAAAAAGTCATTTCTGTGCAGACATCATCAGGGATAATGGCCAAGGTAACGCTGTTATCAGTTAGGGAAGAGATGTGTCAAAAGAGGAGGGTGGCAGATTCTGCCTGGATCTCTTTCCAACATGACAGCAGGAGGAGAGAATCAGGAGGGAAAGCTGAGTGCAGCAGCAGAGGACACAAAGCAGCAATTCATTAGGAAGCGGCTCAGTCACTTACAGCATATAAAAGATGTGACACAGGAAAAGAGCAATATTTCCCTGTTAAGTCGGAGCTCATTACCAAGTTAACAAGCAAAACTTCCTTAAAAAGTCTCAAGTAATTCAAAGTGAAATTACATTAGCTATTAAGTGCTATCACGTCTATTGTGTGCTCTGAAGTGGTAAAAAGTCTTTAAGTGATAAATTTCAGATGACACTGAGAAGCACTGCAGGTAATAAAGGTTGAGAGGTTAGAGTCATCAGTGAAGTATACAAAGTTGCAAAACATTAATTCGGTATTGCTTCAGGGTGTTCTCAAGTTAATTGACATTAAAAGCAGAAAACCTGGACATGAAACAAACTATAATTACAAATGAAAATCTGTTGAGGAGAGATTAAGGCATCAAATATCAAAGCATGAGGTTCACAATGAAGTAGAATAGAAACTGAATGATGTTCACTCTTATCCAGTCAAATCACTTGTGTCATCAGTGTGATATGACAGTGCGACATGATGAGAGCAATAAATTGAGAGGGCCTTCTGCAGGAAATTATGCTATAGCCAGAATGGTGCAATATACATGATTTTAAATCTGCGGCCAGATGGTGTGAATTTTTATTTAACTTGTATATGCATGTTTATCATACATATACACAAAAGAATGCAGTCATAACAGACCCATTTCTGTTGTGTGTGGTATTGAACTGGGGTAGCAGCCTGGTGTCATTTGCATGTAATTTAATAAAGGTAAACACAGACGGTTGTGCAAAATGACACTGTGCTCTGGCAGGGCCTTTCTACCATCACAGAGTGCAGATTTATCAACATATGTGTCCAACTGTCTTCAGATGGCTGGATGGATGTTGCTGAATTGAATGAGAAGCTTTTCATGCAGTATAAAACAGCTGTTGACTGCAGATAATTCCTCCTTTAAAGACAATAAATAAATATATATTTTTTATGCTGAATTAAACGCATCTATTGGCTGTTGAGTGAATAAATTAAATAGGTTATTAGTCTGTTTCATAAGGTCACCAGACTGATGGAGCTGTAAAACAAGAAAGTATCATCACTTTTACAGAGACAAGCTGCCAGAACAGCATTTGACAGACTGACAGTAGCTCAATTTCAAGCTTATATGACAGCAAAGGTTTTATTTTGTCGTTCTATTGATGTCTATTATTCGCTCGCGGTTTAAAATGGAACACAACACTGTCCTTTAAGATCTGCAAATTAAATTAAAAGCTGATGAAAACTGATTATCATTTCCCTCAAAAGGGAGACGAGTCATGATTGATTAAGTCTGTGCAAAAGATTTTGAAACAAAAGAGCTGAGATGAATAAGAAAGACACATTCCAGTACAGACAAAATATGGCTAAAAGAACAGCTGCCCGCTTTCATCATCTGTCTTGAGTGAGGAAATATTTAATTTCTGATTATTTCAGAAGCAGTGTTTCTGTTTTTATCTATTTTTTCTTTTCAAAGGCATGCCGAGCAGATAGAATACTGGTTAGTGGTGCCCTTTAACCTGCCCTAGCTCTGCCCTGCACTTGCAGCGTGGCATTGACACAAAACTCAGTTTGATTATAATGTTCATGTGTTCTGTCAGGCACAGTGAGGTCGCAATGCTGAGTTCTCACTAACAACAGTGACAGCTGTCTTTCAGGACATTCTCGCTTAGCCCACGTTAAGGCCTGAGAAAATAATTCAAAGGATTGAGTCAGAGTGGAGCCAAGTGTAAAATGAATTATGATCAAAAACGGTCCTGTCACCTTTAACTGAAAAGTGAATCCTGGTTAAGTGGGTTTCCACAACTCACCACAGTCAGCCTCGTCTGACCCATCTGCACAGTCGGGGTCCTCATCGCAAACCCACAGCTTGGAAATGCAGTGCATAGAAGCCTTACACTGAAACTGGTCTGGGGAGCAGGTGCTTTCAGCTATGGAGAGAATGAAGTTGTGTGAAAAAAAAGAGAAGGGAATATTCAGTACATGATATTACTGAATATTTGTAGAAAAACCAGAACAAAGGGGGGAAGTAGTGCCTCGATAACATCTCCTTCAAAACACATTTTCAATCGAGCAAGGTAGCAGCGGTTCTTGTTATAGAACCTGACATTGTTTCAAATGGCATTTTAATTTCAGTGGTGTCGTGTTCCTTACAAAAGAATATTCAAAACCACATCCAATCACACTGGAAGTCTTAGAAAGAGCTGAAGTAATTAGCTTCACTTTCATTAAAGCCTTTTTTTTTAAGTCTCTCTTTCTCCGCCTGACTTTCTTGCATTCTCTTCCCCCAACTCTCACCCCCTTCTGCAATCACATGCAAGACAAATGCAGCAATCTGAAAGAGTTGAATGGGGTTTGATATTCTGATGAGTTACATCATTGCAGAGAAAATCTCTTCTTATCCTCCGTGCGATTCAATATCTAATCCCTTTTCACAGAAACAGGACATAACAAGGGTTGTCTGTAGAATACTTAATGAAGACTATGTAAAGTTAATGGCTTCATATATTATGTCCTTGCACATAAATACACTGACCATGTTGAAAAAGGACATTTAAAGTGATTTTGAATCAGTTACGAGTATATTGCTGAAACAGAGGTGTCAGAATCTTTAAATAGTGCTGTGTTTTTTAGCTTGTTTCTGCAGTGTTAAGACAGACTTATCAAACAAGCCCCCCAGTCTAACATCCTAATTAAGCCATTCAAGACAATGAGCCTAAAAGTAATAATGCTGAGCCTTACGGCAGTCTGTCTCATCCTCTCCGTCGCCACAGTCATCCTGGCCATTGCAGCGCAGGTTAAGAGGGATGCATTTCTGTTTCCCGGTGCACTTGAACTGGCCTGACAGACAGATGTACGTCTCTAAAATAGAAGAAAGTAGTAAGAATTAAGCAGAAATTCTACTGGTCCAAGCAAAGTAAAGCCTCTGTTTAAGAGTAATAATTCAGCATGCAGCAGGTCAGTTTATTAAAAGATAAATATTTTGAATAAGAGAGACAGAAGAAAGCTATACAGAAAAACCTTTATTAACAAAAAGAAGAGCAAAAACTACTCATCTGTAACAGCTCGTTATTCTTCTTAGCAAAAAATCTACTGTAACAGATTTCTTAATTAATAATTTAGTCTATAAAATGAGACAAGCTTATGCTGACATCATGAGCTACTGTTTGCAACAACAACAAAAAAAAACATTTGCAAGGCTGAACCAAGCACTGGCATGGAATTCCTATTAACAAATAATGAATGATTTATCACAATGGCAATTTTCTGGTGACCAACTAATCAACTGATTATGTAATTATTTCAGCACTAGTAAGTTCTAGTCTCACAATTTCAGAGTCCATACACAGGAAAAAAAAAAGAGCAGTAAAACATGCCAGAAAATGCTGTCTAGGTAACAGGCGAGACAGCATAATGCTTAATTACATAAAATTAAAGCTGTTTAAAAAGTCCTGTCTCCATCTTTACCACAATTAGCCTCATCTGTGTTGTCTCCACAGTCGTTCTCTCCATCACAGATGAACGGCGGAAGAGCACAAAGGCCAGTGCCACACTGAAAGCGCCCAGGCTGACATTTGAATTCCGCTGTTGAGGAAGAATATGTAGTTCAGCGTATATAAAGTAACAGTTTATCGTAAGAAAATACAAAAAAAGATCCATCTAACGTATAAAATTGATTATGTGACCCACTTGTCCTTACTCACAAACCAATTTAATTATTGCTCAAAACTCACTAAAATAATGAGGTTGAATTTTGTTGGTTTACTACTACTTTAAAGCCAACCTTGAAATAACATGGCACTCACGGCAGTCAGTGGGTTCATCTGAGCCATCTCCACAGTCATCCACGGTATCACACTTCCACCAGAAAGGGATACACTCATCTGTACCACAGCGGAACTTTAAAAGAATACAATACAAATATAAATCAAACTAACACCGCATTTAAAGTCAGCATGAATGCTCGGCTCTTTAGCGTCACGATTCTTCAAAGCCAAAGTTGAAATCAATACACAACCACTTCCCTACGGAACATGTTTGAAGAGGAAAGCTTATGAGAGTAAAGCAATTTGTCTGTAGGGGAAAAATACTGATCAAGACAGAAAACAGTGTAATCACTCTAAACATAGAAGAAGGAGGGAAGAGTAAAGAAGCTGACCTGACTGGAGGTGCAGTTGGAGAGGCAGGTTTTATTGTCGGCAGCCAAATAAAAATTTGTGGGACAGGCACATTTGTGCTCCCCACCGGGGGACAGAAGACACAGGTGGCTGCATCCTCCATTTGCAATCTGACACTGGTGCTTGGGTACTAGACAGAAGGATAAAAGTACATGACCGAGTTCAAACTGTATTAGACTTTCAACTTTCTTCTTAAAACTACAAAAGCGACACTGAGGCTGCTCGGCATGGGAGCAGAGAACGAACATGAGCACCAGATGGACTTCATACCTTCAGGCTGGCACAGGGAGTGGTAGACCTTGATGGATTTGATGGCTTGCCAGGAGTTGAGGAGCTCTATCCCTTGAGCACCAGTTGTCTTGTGAGCACGTCGCAGCGATTTGGACTTCCCATCCGTCCAATAGACAAAGTCCTCAAACAAAGTCAGTGCCATTACTCCTTGGATATGATCATAGGACACTGAAATGGAACAAATAACCATGGCGGACTTCAATTACGTTCTGTCTTATTCTATTTAGCAACCATGGTGCCCCTAATTGTGTAACAGTTGCACTCATGTTACACAGTTTGAATATTAATAACTTTTCAAATGTCTTATTATTCCCGTCCACAGCATATCAGTTTATCAGATAAACTGATAAGTGATCAGTGAAAACTATATATTTTTTAATCTAAGATAATCGGCTGCTGACTCAAACTACATATTTAAGAGACAAACATTGTGTACTTTGAATCTTCTCATTCAACTTTCAGTAAGAATGAGAATAAGAATAAGAAGAAGTATAATAAGAATAAGTGTACTTCCGAAATGTCAAACCATTCCTTTAACTGAGCTGCACCTTCATCTCACCTTTGCGTCTATGGGTGCCATCCATGTTGGCAAACAGGATGTGGTTGTCATCAGCCCAGTAGAGCCTCTTGTTGGTATAATCAATAGCGAGAGCTGTAGGGCTATAGATCTCTGTGTCAATGATAACTGTTTGCCCTCGGCCATCCATACCAATGCGCCCAATGTGAGGAGGTTCACAGCAGTCTACCCAGAAGATGTACCTAGTCAGAAGTATAGCACAGTTCAAAGAGCTATCCACTTCAATAGGCCAGGCAATAGACAGCAAGTTCTATTTGTATAGTAGTATAGCACACAAGGTGGTAAATTATGACAATATAAAGGTGCACATAAAAGGAATAAATAACAAAAAAAAAGAAAAAATAATCAACAATTAAATTAAGAGAGATAAAATGGGATAACAAAGAGTGCAGTGCAATCACAGGGCTGTTTTTAGATATTAATAAATTGTCCAATTTAAACTTAATATAATAGCAATCAGAAAAGAGGTAATTTCTAATTAAAAAAGAGAGCGAGAGAGAGAGAGAGAGAGATGAAGCAGATCTTAGGTTTTCTGAGAAGTCCATGTGGGTGTAGTATTAAAAACTGAATGACTCTCCTACATGGCTGAGAAAATATAGAACAAAAGTTATTACACACAAAGAAATAAAATCAATCAAGTGAGAGCTGGATCTAAGACTTTTCTGATTTAAAAATTGGTACACATTCCAGTTCTCTGTGAAGCTGTTAAAATAATTCCAATTAGGAATGCATTAAAGTGTTGCAATTTGCTGCAGAAACAACATGCTTACCCTGTCTGGGGATCCAGAACTAGATCTGTTGGGTTCTTGAGGCCCGAACTGATAAGGACTGTAGGGTAGAGACCGTTGGCTTTGGACACTTCCAGCGTTTTCTTTTCTGCATCGCACCAGTACAGATTTTTCCCAATCCAATCCACTGCTAAGGCACTGGGAACTGCTGTTCTGTGGACTATCTAGTAACACAAATTGAGAAAAAAAAATATTTTAGTGGATAGGTTTGTCTAGTGCATATCTTAGAAGTCATTAACATTTTCTTTCATGGATGATCAAGAAATATATTGGATTTCAGCAAAACTGGCATGCACTATTGATAGGTCGGTCTTCTCAGTTTTAATAGAAACAAAAAAAAAAGAACTGTGTCACTAAGAACCCATTGTCTAAATCCCACAAACATCTCCAAAAACTCTCCACAGTATGGAGATACTTTGCCATTATCTTTTCCTTCTTCCAGGCAAAGTCAAAATTCTACTGTATTTAACAACTGTAAGAACCCAGAACTGAATTGAGCATTATTGTGGTTAGTAGGACAGATTTATTTTTTTTAGATTTGGGCTTCATGTTTATCTATGAAATGAAATAATTGCTGCACATTTGTTTCCTGTCTGACGAGGCAGCTAAGAAAAACTGCATCATTAATAACCAACAAATATAGACCAGAAGCTGAGTTTAATAAACAAAACAAAAGCAAGCAAAGAGAAACAAAATTGTATATATTCAGTTACACAACACTGAATATATACTGATGAATTTTTAAATTACCTCTACATACATCATTGTATTCATTTTAGAAGGTGATAGAATCTGCAAAAATTAGAACATTCAGTAAGTATGATGACTTTAAAATGAGTTTCCTTTATTATGGTGTTAATGAGTTACATTTGTTTTTGCTGAGAGAACAATGCACTCAGTGTACTGAGTTCAGCCAAACAAAAGTGTTATATATTTAATGGAGCTCAGGATGCTGGTGTTACCTGCGCTATACAACATGATTTCCCACACTGATATTAAGAAAGGCACAGTAGTGTTTGCAATTGTTTTGCAAGGTCAAGGAGCTGTGTGTAAAGACTCAAATGTAAAGACTAAATAATGTGGCGTATCTACCGATAATTATGTTGACTAAATGATTGGAAAAGCAATTATTTTCTAGTACTAGAAATGTGTGTCCCAATTTTTTGTAATACACTGTTACAAAGCAATTTTGCAACAGTGTATCAGTCGCTAGTTCAATAGTGATGGCTTACTCTACCTTATGCTATTAGAGGTAACGTCTATGCATGAGAGGACAACAACAATTAATGCCACAACTGTACTTTTCTATTAGCAATCAAATGGATGCAAGTGTAAGAGCAACAGCAGTTCACTCTTAAATAAAGTCCAAATTCTAAAATCTCACATAAAAGATATTAAGCAATACAATTCAAATACCTCCCCATTAATCAAATTATTGGCAGCAAGAAAAATAGAGAAAATCACTCAGAAACCCCATAATCAATAATCTCTTCTCTCATATGTCAAACCTATACTATTAGGACTAGATATCAGTGACTCTTTTAATTAACCTGATGTAAGAAGCTCCTGTATCTGCTTCTCAGACAGTTTGCCCTCTTGTTACTGGGTGGCAGTGGCTCAAGCTTCCAGAGTGAAAGTAATTGAGCTGAATAAGCCTAATGCCCCACACAGTTATTTTAATGAGAAGTGGCATGGGGCCCTCAGCAGGCGTTCTGCTTATGTCTCAGTGTCCATTGTGTGGGCTTCAATCTCATGGCCCAGATGAACCTTGGTGATTACACAAAAGAACACCATTGTATCATTATGCCTGTTACATTCATCTAATAGCCATTGGTGATATTCTTAATATCACTAACGTGCATTCATATCTGTTAAGCAAACAGGTCAATGGGTGCTGACAGAAAAAGAAAAACTCTGCTAAGGATAAAAAAAAAAAATAACCATCACCATCTTAGTAGTGATAATGAACCACTTGAGCAACATGCTTGGTTTTCAAATGACTCATCTTCAAAATAGAAAAAGGTTGTTGAACTGCAGCTTAATGATGTAAATGGATTATCCAGATAGAACTTGGCAGAGCAAAATAAATAAATATTAATAATAATAAAGAGTTGGAGAGGGAGGAATCGAGCAAGCAATACGCTGTTTGAGAACAGCAGCTACGTATTGCTTCATGCCTCTGTTTATGTGTGCATTTATAACTCCAAATCACGTGCGGCAAGATGGCCATTATTACAGATGATGTACTATTAATCACATTTAAGCATGTCCAAACCAAATAATCCTGAAGGAATCTGCTATTACTGCTCTCTGCTTTTGGGCTTCTTCAGTATCTGCTTTGTAATGTGTTTTCTTTTTTGATTTATCATTCTGGGAGCTCCAGATGTTATATTTTGGTAAAAGCTTCATGGATGTAGGACTCTTGAAACTTTATGATGAAATATAATTGTGACATTTTCTGGCATTTAGTTCTGTAACCAGACTGTGTTCTGTGTAATAGTACCTCTGGTTTCAGTTTTTCCTTTTAATTTAGAATCTTTATTATTACAGCAATACGTAATCTGAACGAAGTAAAATGACATAGC
>JAMQGT020008776.1:0-22084 GCA_024447675.2 Pterophyllum scalare | reverse complement strand
TATGTCACTCTGCTTCGTTCAGTTACGTATTGCTGACAAGCCTGTGCTCCCATACACAAGCGGCAGCGCTTTTAAACATTAATACGCTGAGTGACGCATGCAAATGTGTTCCATTAAAAGAAACAAACAAGGGAAGGATGCACGGTGGAGCGCGGTGGTGGAAACGGAGACACAGACGTGAGTAATGCTAGTTACACGTCGACGAGAAAAGACAAGTGATGTATGGGAGGACAGTTAAATCCTCATTTGATTGTCACATTATGACTAATGGGACAATGAACGTGGGACGAGAAGATGAACAAGTCCTGCAGTACCCTCAAACTTAGCACACTGCTCAAGTAAGGGCTTTCTGTTCCCCTGGTTTAATGTACTGAGCAGCAAATGACTGCAGGAGGGATGGACACAGGGCAGACAAAGTGGGCGAAAGGAAAAGGAAGATGTAAAATGAGTTTCTGAACAACAGGAGGTGGTCGAATAAAATGAACAGGAGGAGGAGAGGAAAACAGCAGGTTTTGGCCCCATTACTCGCTACCTTTTTGTGGAGACCAAGCTGGGCCAGGGGATCGAGAAAGACAAATGTGAGCGGAAAAATGGAAGAGACTGCTAGGAATGTTAAAGGTGAAGGGATGTTAAAGGTGAAGGGATGAAAGGATGAGAGAAGATTGATAGTTGGACGTAATGGACAGAGCAAATGTGGTAACACTGACAAACTGGGAGAAAAGGGCACTGTTGACAAGGAAGGAGGACAAAGAGTTGTGAAGAGGAAAGAGACATGATGGAGCAACTCTTTATATCTAAATGAAGATATCTGAAGATGGATCAGCAGATAAATGCTGAGATGAAAGGAGGGCGATCGCTGCTCCCTTATATTGCAAGTTAATCATTCGCTTCAATACCTCAGTATACTACGAAGCCAGATCAGACCCTACCGTTTTCCCCTGCTGTTTCCCCTGCTGTGAACAACAAAGCCATATTTCCCCCATCTTTATTTTACAGCCGTAATGTGATTTCAGGGTTCAGTAAATAGTCTTTCATCATCCACTTATCACACTACGGGAGTAAAGGTTTTTCCACTTGTGCTTCTAAGAATCACCTTCATATCTCACAAAGCTAAACTGATCACAGCGCGTATGTGCCAAAAGGCTTGCGAATACGCCGAATGTGACGAGTGTCTGCTGAAGAAAAATAGATTAAAATACAAAATGTCAAGGTGCCGGTTTAATACTCCCCCCCCCCCTTCGCCTTCCAAAGCAGGCAGACCATTCCTCCCTGTCATTCTGTCGACGGGGCTGCCGCCGTGCTTGTAGTACAGCATCCATCACTCCTCATCCTCGCCTTCCCCTCAGACCTCATCCCTCGCTCACACCTTACTTCATTTTCCCCTCTATGAACCTCTCCTCTGTGCCTCCTTCTATGCCTGAACACCACTTTGCTGCTCCAGGCTACGCTCCCTCAAGCAAAAGCATTAGCATATTTTTCTTTCTGCTCTTCCGATGTTTTAATGGCGCATAAGTGAAGCATCTTATGACGAATACGAAGCATGAGTGTAAGAAAAACAGTAATTTACGGAAACTGCATTTATTGCAGGTAGCCAACATCAGAAGGGAATTCTATTCAAAAAGGTGACATGGAAAATACACCGTCAAAGTTATGAGCAAATATGACATTCACAGTGTGTGCAAAACTGCCTGTGGTACTTCTACACTGTGTGGACCTGACACTACTCCCGCTTTCTAGTTCTTTAGTGGTGCATGAAGTTGACCAGTATTATAAAGGTTTATTGAAATTCACCATTATTTTCCATTTCTGCATGTAGTCTTTCCAAAAAAGACCACTAAAAATGCACCTGCTGTAGTTCTGGATTGAATTTGTTAAAACCTATTATATCAAACCTTCCCTGCAACAGATCTATTCAATCTAGTCAGAAACCTGCCCAGAGGGCGAATTTGTTGGTGCACGTACGGCACAATACCGGTGAGAAAACAAACTATAAAGCCCGAAGAACTCAGTTATTCCTATAAATCATGACTCCATTCCTATAATAAATTAAAAACACTGCCCATTGATTTTTCAAGGTCAGGGTCAAATTTTGCTGTCCTTTATTTTAACAGCTCAATTTTTTTCCTCCCCGTTTTGTTTGTTTTAGCACATACTTGTTGGATAAACTTACCACCGTCAGAATCTGAATAGATTTTTTTGGGGGGGGGTAATTTGTTTAGTTCCTGCAAATGTGAACCATGTGTTTGCTTTGGCATCACTTTGCTCTTTACATACAGAAGGAAAAACTAGCTTCTCATGTTGTGCTGTTCCTTTTCTAACCCCAAGACCAATATCTCACCACTGCTGTGCTGCATTTTCATGCTTTTCTAACATGAATATTTTATATCTGTGCAAAGGACAGCTGATTTTGGCGCTTTATGGAAAAACGAAGTTTCCAGTGAAGTGTACATCTCCAGCCCTTTCCTGCTGACACACAGCACTGCTGAACCTTCTCACTGTGCCATCACTACATGGGTTTGGAAATCTGTTGCGTGAGGGTGATTTGTGACTGAAAGATTTGGGCATCATGTTGGGAGGGGGTTATCTGTATTGGCTCCAACACTGCGCAGAAGTTTCCTTATCTTCATTTCTCAAAGCCAATTAATCAAATATCCTCAGACACCTCGAGTGAATTACAACCTATAACTTTCACGCTCGCGCCGTCACCTTTTATGGTGTTGCCTGTCAGCGTCATCCAGTAATAATTGTCTCTTGTGTGTCATTCCTCCGTCTTTACTGACTGTTTATTATATTCATATTGCATGGTGGCAGTGGGGTGTCGCTCTGTTTACCATCATGTTTCCTAGATCAAAAGGACAGATAAACAGTGCAGGACGGCAGGAAAAAAAGAGGAGGAGAGATGGAGAACAAAATGATTTGAATGGGTGAAAAGGAGAAAGAGTGCTGTATCAGAGGGAATGAGGATGCGTGAAATATGTAAATTATTTTAAGATGAGTGGTAGGCTGGAGGAAGGTTATGAGCAATGCAGGGGGAGCTCAAGAGAGGAAAAATATGGAGCAGAAATAGGATGGAAAGTCCTTGAAATGGAAGGGTCACAAAGGCCTTCATGGCTGCTCTTCCCACAATTTTCAGAGTGAATAGCAGTGAACGTGAGAAAGCTACCTAATGAGGATGGTATTTAAAAAGAGATTACGAGTTTTGGCCTGCAAGCGCAATTTAAAGGTGATTCTGAAATATATGCTGTTTATTATAATACAAACTTAAAATTAGGAATTGTCAGACACCTCTTTTATGTGTCGATATATCCCAGTTAAATTAAATCTGATCATTGAGCCACATCTCCTGGCAATAAACTTAAACCCCTTGGAGTCAAATGAAATGACAGTCAATTTACATTAATCCATATGCAAAACAACTTCTAATTCACCTTTTTAAAACAGAACCAAGAGAATTAATTGGTAAGAGCAGAAAGCCAGTGATGCAAGTCAAGTTCAATTACATCCAAAGAGTCAAAAAAATCACCAAGTCGTCAAGAAGTAATGGCAGTGGATGGTCATGTCACGGCAATGACAGCTAAGGAGTACCTTTCAGGTCTGCAGGTTCTCATCCAACCAAATTCTCACATTTGACAGTGTTTTTTGATAATGAGGAACCTGCCATGTTATCATCCCTCTAGGATTAAGCCATTATTTTTGTCAACAGGCAGAACAGACTACTTCTGAAAAACAGGTTGCTGTCAAAAACACACCCAGCTTTTGACAATGTTGAACCCTCTTAGTCTAACAGTTTGAATGCAGCTTCAGCCCAGACCCTGCTAGCTGTGACTACTACTCTCCGACTTAAAAAAAACGGGGAAATTATATCACCTTGGGAATAGTTTGTTCGGTTGGAATCACCAGCAGTTTCAGCTTCATTTTCACACATTAAGATCATGATTCGGGTGCACGCGTGGTCGGCTCCAAGGCTCTTACTTGTTTGAGTATATATATGTACCGAACACGGTTAAAATTATATTCTGCAAACACTAGCTTTGTATGCTTTTGGTAAAGTGCACTCAAGATTTATTGAATTTAGAGGTTCTGGGACAACTAGAAAAGGTACACATGGAATTCTTTAATGATATTCTTGTTCTTGCAGTTTTGCCAAAAAGCAAGCAACTTTGTGGATTTTTTTCCCCCTTTTCTGTGCAATCCTTGGTTGTCAATATGCACTCTTTTACACCATGCGAACTCTCACAAAAACACTTTGACTTGATGAAACTGGCTGGCCCCAGTTTGGCCTCTGCAGTTTTGATTCACGTCTTCATTAAGTTCCTCAGTGAGCAATGAAGAAATTGACTTCACCGGCAAATGAGCATAATAAGGGCACTTTTAGATAAAGCCTACCTCAGATCCTTCCTGTGTCTGGCTGGAAGCCCCTGGCTGGGTCCTCGGATTGTCACTCTGCACTGGATTGCACAGCCATTCACCCTGATCTTGTCTTTGTTTGAGGCTGAGTTCGGGGAGGCTGCGGCCCTCGCACACGTGGAGCTGAGACATGCACCAGGTCCACACTGTTGTAGGGAGAGAGAAGCGATGAGGTGAATAAATGGCCAACCTGAGTATGGTGAGAATAGCCCTTAATTCCCCTTGATGTCACTGTGGAGAACATTTTTTCTCCACATTACAAGGCTTATGGGATCAGAAAGGCCATTTTTTCCCCCAATATAAAATTTTTTAGCTATTCTTGGCCTAAAATCAAAACAGAGCGGGTGTGAAGATAAAGTATATTTAGCTTCTCATTTGAGAAGATGAAGCTCGCAAGGGTCGACGTGAAAACAATCCCTCAGATACCTTTTATATTTCACTACTAATTTGATGTTGCTCCCAAAAAAAGATGGGTAAACAAGCAGGACTCCACAAATCCAATTTTACACAATCTAACCAAGTGATAAATCAGCAATGTAACTTGTGTTCATTAAAGATTATTAGGGATACTAATGTGCTACAGATCATCCACTCAAACAGACCCCTACCATTTTTGTTTGATTAAAATCTGAAACTTTCAATCAGAGAGATTTAGATTAAATATGCTCAGCGTGCGTTTCAAGCACACTGTCATTCAGTTCTGTATCTTAATAGATTACATTTCAAACAGCTTCAGAAAACCACAAAATCTCAGACAGCGAGTCAAAAAAAAAAGTGTTCTATTACCCCATTTCTAATGTACACACGCTGTTTTACATGTGCAGAACATTTTATTCACAACTCGAGAAATACATCACCACTCAGGGGCAAGTACACGCACGCAAACAGCAGTACATTATGTAAATTTGTATTCAGTAATTATCCGATATAAGGAGGAATTTAAATGCAAGAACGAAACTTTTTCCTCCCATTTCCATGAGCTGTAACCCTTAACATCAATTTGGGCTCATCTGCATGCATTTATTTAAATGTAAACTCAAATGAGACTTTCTGGGTTAAGTTTCGTGACCCTGTGCAGTCAATAACACAAAACCAAAATGTCTAAAAATACTTCATTCCGTTTACTTTTGGGGAGCACAGTTTAAATGCCAGCCGTGGACAGACACATTGCGGGGGTGGGGGTGAATAATTATTAAAAATGTCCAGTCAACCCACCCCACTGGCAAAAAACAACTGGGAAACCTCTCCATCCTGAAGTTATGAATAAGAAAGAGACGCAATCTGGCAAAATGAGTTGCGACTGGCAGAGGCTAACTCGTAGGCAAACATGAATCTGCGCTCTGTATTGGGGGTCATTACCAGGTTCGCAGGATGTTCTTAGCAACAAGGGAGCACTATGAGTGCTCAAAACATAAGTAATCTCTCCCTTGTTGCCAAGAACGTCCCTTGAACCTGGAAATGACCCCCAGTACGGCGCGCAGATTCATGTTTGTCTAAGAATTAACCCCTGCCACTTGCGCCTCATTTTGCCCGATCGTGACACATATGAGCGACAACCATTTTGGCTTCCATCTCCTTTGTGTCTTATTTATGTTGCATCCACATCTTGGCCAAACAGAAGGACAATTATGGATCCGCGTGGTGTGAAACGTCTTAGTGGAAAACACTAATTCTCTCTTGATAACTTGGACAGGCACTAACATCATGCCTCTCTTTCACTTTCATGAATATGTTGGAACTCTGAAGTTTAGACAGCTCCACTCACGTCTTCTAATAAAAGAACAAGGTGTCAGTTTCCCCGCATTTTATTTTTCAATTAGGATACCAATTTTCAACCAGACTGGGAACAGTCACTAGTTTTTGGTGGTGAAGTCCACCATACTGTTAGCTTTAAAGGGCTGTGGTCCTTTACACCATTTAGTGCATAGGAATATGAATCTTTTACTCATCCCATGTAAAATTTGGAGGCAAATAATTGAGAAAATGGTAAGACAAGAATGCTGATTTACTCACTGATTCAAAGGCAGGGTAAGGAACACAAATTGAAATACAGTCTAAATATTTATTTGCTTATTAATGTCTTCTGTCAGCAGTTCAACCTGCTCACTTAATAAAGCCCACTCCACATCTGCAGAGCATTCAGATATTCATGAAAAGTGATGGAGGAGGAGAAAAAAAAAACAACTTAAAAAACATGACTTTTTAGAGACAAGTATCCAAATTTCAATGAACTGGCTTATGAGATGGAAAATGTGTGTTCCTATTGAACTTCTTTAGTATTATACAAAAATATTTCAATGACAAATGAGATGACAAAACATTTTCTCAGTTGAGTCAAACATTTGGCTTTTATTTTTTTAATTACACTGAGATCAAGTTTGACCTAGTTTTCTTTCTGTACATAATTTAACTACTTGGGAAACATGAGGCTATACTGATTGAATGAGGTGCCTTGAAGGTTTATGAAACTCACTGTATACTAATTTGACTCTGACAAATTAAAGGGCCTGCAGCAGCATCTGTCCCTCAGTGCAGCCATTTGCAGAATAAGTCATTTGGATCATTAGCAAGTTGCACAATAAAGCCCAACTATGCAGGGAGGGGGGATGAGGGCGATTTGCCTTCAGTGAAGTCAGTGTTGCACTACAGCCCATGAGCATGCTCAGCTACAATACAAATGTGATGACAGTAAATGTTGCAGTTTTAACTGCGGGCAAACTAGAGAACACAGAGGATTAACCAGAGTTATTAGGACTGACCCAAAACATCTGTACAGAAGCAAAATTGGGGTACTATGAGAGTTGTTAGATGGGACATGAGGTTAAGCATAATGTAGCTAGCTGAATAGTATGATCTGAAACTTCAGATTCAAGCACTTTTAAATAATCTTAGTGTCTGAGAGTTATCTGTGGTAAGAAGAATAAAGTGGGGATTGAAAGAGTGAGAAACATCACAACAGAAACACTGTTTGTCTAAAATATTTAACCATGGAGGTTTTTGTTTTTTGCCACTCTTGTTTAGGAGCCAAAGCAGAAAACGCAACATACCCATCTGTCTTTACTGACGTTTGTCACACATGCAAGAATTATTTGAAAGCCTATAACATGAATACATCCCTCGGATGTAGCATTTAAGAAAAAAAAAATCTATGGGTAAGAGATATGTTTAAGTCATGATCATTAATCTCCAACTTTTACCATTTATGGTCTATGGTTCAATGGACTAAATCTGTACTGTAATGTTCTGTTATTATCCACTGCTAAAAGTATCCAGGGCCCAGAAATTGTAAAGTCTCCATCAACGAAAATTAGGTGGTGAGAAAATGGACCCTTACTTAGGTAACCTCAACTGACAGTATAACAGTGACATAACAGCAGCTGTAATTTGAGCTCTAGAAGCAAAATTCTTTCAAAATTCAGTCATAGTTGTGTGGGAGGAGTTGGAGACATTGTTTCAACACTTCAGATCAGCTTAAGGGGGAGGGGAAAAAGGAAAAAAAAAAACCTTTATAAACTTTTTGGGGTAAATGTCCACACATTTTAGTGGTTTTAAAGGATTCCTAGCATTTCTAAAAGAAATATGTTGATTTTATTATGATTTGGTGAATTAATGAATTTAGTAATTTTTTTAAATTTTACTTTTCAATGAAAACAAAAGAAATTATTCAGATATGAAATACACGCTATTACTGGTTTCATGAATGTTAACATGATGTGCATTCTGTTATTTTTAATAAGAGGTTTCACAACAAATGGGTATTTATGACAACCGTTATATTTAAAAATACAAAATCCATACAGCTTTAAAAATGTGGATGATACTATAAACAATCCAGTGCCAGCACAGTGATTACAGACTCACTCTGCAGCTCTCTTCTTCATCACCAAATACTTTACTGCAGTCTCAGATCATACCTACACACTCTGGCTAAAGTACGGTAACAGACACTAAAAACATTCACTGGTCCGACACTGCAGCTCAAACCTAAAGCATATTAGAAAATGGAATTGTACGGTAAAATGTGTAGGATAATGCTGGCGCTTGGTATAGGAAGGACAAATCCAAGAGCCCAGGTAGTGTATCTGTTTTGGTCACCATCCCATATTCAGAATAGGTTTTTTTTCCCCCTAATTTTATTGTTGTCTAGGGAATTCTATGGTAAAATAATGTTTTTTCTAAGCTGAACTCACAAAGATGCAAAAGAAAGATGCACTGCTGTAACTTTAGCAGTGTTCGTATCAGTTACTGTGACTGCCTGCATGTCAGACTTCTGCTGTGATGTGAAAATTTTTACGACATCCACTTTAAAAAGTTTGCCAGCAAATTTTGCTGAAATGTAGTCAGATCCATGTATCCATGGCGAAAATGTAATTTATAAAAGTTCTCTAAAATAAAATAAAGCATTGTTGACCTTTATGCCCTCTTCTCTTTATATTGTGCATGTACCCTTCATGCACTCAGCACTCAGTTTAATTATATTTTGCCTACAGCGCACCAAACTAAAGTATTCCTGAGTTGCCATGCCACCAAGCTCAAGGTTTGCCCTGTGCCAATTAGATGGTGGAAATTTGATTTTTTTAAAAATGTAGTTATGAGTATGAAGCATGTGAGTGCAGCAAACTGAAATAATGAAACCCACTACACAGTACAAGTATTGAAGATTGTATTCAGTAATTATGCACCACCTGCCTTAAGGCCCTTGTCACTATTGTTATTTAGGTTTAGTAGAGCATACATTCCCCAATTTAACAAACAACAAACCAAATGCAAGACAGCAAAAAGCTTCTGACTTTTTTCTTTTGTACATCGAGCCAGAGTGTCCTGGAAATACACCTTCTGCTAACTGCATTTTGCAAGAAAAGGAGAAATGCAAATGCCTTTTCCAATTTAATTAATGATAAATTACTTTTGTCCCTGAAATTACTAAATCTATAAAATATATAACTGCTTTAACAAGCCAAGGCCAGTATTGGATGTCTGTTATGTCGTCTTCCAGCTGACAAGTTTATACTGTAGATCAACTGTTGGTATTTTTTTTTAAATGCTGTCAGAACTCAAATTCCAAACATTTGGCAAAATGCTTCTACCATCTGTGCAACAACCTCATTTAAGGCTACTTATGTGCTGGTAAATACGTCACTCTAGATCACCAATCCACTAGATTGAGATATATATCAGACACCTAAACTGTGGAACAACATGAAGGCCTAAATTATCTCCAGCACTGGCGAGATTCATTACTTTCTATTATTGAATAGTCCAAGTCATATTTCCAAACTAATCAAACCTTTTTTGGGGACAAGCAGCATAAAGCATGTTTCAGCAGGACAAAGCAGATGGCCAAGAAATGTCTGAAGCATGAAGGTAGGCCTGCGTCCCATCTTATATTTCAGCTTTGATGGCTTAACACACATGTTCTTTGTGGCATCTGACCATTGAATTTTAAAATATCACTGGTCTTATGTTTTGAAAGAAAAGTCCTGATAGCCAAATTCACACTCTACACTTCAGCGCTAAAGCTCTACATTAAAGACACCGAGACAAACCGGCTTTTGTAGTCTTCGCAAAAAATAAAGTCTCAACTCCGATTGAACTTACCAAGTCTCCCTCTGAGAAACTTCAAAGATGAGGTAAACCCTTTCATCTAAAGTCCAGGTCAAGACCGTGCACGCATTGTTTATCCACCGATGCAAATGTTTTATCCAAGCTAGCACAAGTCTTATCAGTCTAACACACTCAACCTGACAGAGGATTTACTTGCAGCATAACATGGCACCACCGTTAACAGAGTCGACTTTAACATCTTTATCTGGATGTCTCGTTAGATGGTGTAAAATATTCCCATCGAAGACAATGCAGCCTGTTCCTTCCCCAGGATACTCAGCACCAGAAACGCTGAATGAGTGAGGTATGTTGCATTAAATCATATGGCGGGATCATGAATCCTGAGCATGTTCAGATTACATACTAACCAGCTGCAATTTAGTTTACCCTGGGTTCGTGTACGGAGGCTAAAGGAAGATTTGCCTGTATTTCGTTGTGCAACTTGTGTGTACGATGACAATAAAGATTCTATTTCTCTTCTATGTTGGCTCTAGAGAAGGTAAGCAGCTTTAAAAAGCCATAGCTGTAACGGCTCGTACTCAGTAGAATTGTTCTCATAGCTCCATTTATAGTTTTGTACCTACATCGAGATTATCCTTTATTACACTGATGACGCATTAATATATTTGGCTGCCATTTGGTCCATTATATTTGTTCTACTAGAACAGCACGTGCAACTCCTAAAACTGATTGTTTTATAATTTATACATGATTCCCACCAGGCACAAAAATCATTTTCTAAGGTTCATGGCAGTAAGCCTACATATGACACAGGGGCATATGAGTTTCTCAAAAAGTACATTCTCCTTTAAATGAAAAATTATCCTTGAAATACTGCAGGTCATCTCCAGAGTCAAGAGTACAATGAAGGTTTCATTAAACTGTAATTCTATTAAAATGAATCATGTCTGCTCTGAGTTACGGTCAGGTTACAGTGCCAAGGTGCAGGGAGGATGTATAATGTAGTGACCTGTGACAGAGGAGTGAGCCCCCCCACACCCACACTTTTTTTTTTTACATTAAATACTCAATGTTCATAAAAATCTACACACACTCCTGACTGATCTGTACAAAACATCCTTACATCGTCACGTTACATGGAAACTATATTCACCCAATTCTAGAACCTGAGAACACACCATTGAGCAAAAAGCACGGAAAACTTTGTCTCAATCTGTCACATGTGCACACGCGCGCACAGAATGAGGCCATGAAGGCTCAGCACTAATTGCATATCATTTTCAGTCGTTTCACTCAGCGCTCGTTAGCAGGGGAGAAGGGGGTGGCTGCGCGCCCGGAACTAAAAGTGGGGGAGAGAAAAAATGACTATAGTATAGTGAGAGGAGGAAGCTGCTTGTTGTGGCCATGGGAGATGAGAAAAGAGGGAAGGAGCATCATAAGGAAATAAAAACACAGGCAAAGTAGTAAAGAAAATGTGCAACTTCACTCTGAAAATCCACAAGGATGGAGGAAATTAGAAACCCGACAAGATGACAGCCATACTTCTAACGTTTGAGGCAGCAGGGTGAGAAATGCAGTGAGGGGAAGCAGAAAGAGCGGGAGTATGGTAAAGGATAAAAAGCGGGATACTAAGACTGAAAGAACGAGTGGGACAAGTGGGAGTGTGGAAACGATTGGATTTGGCCTTGCTCAAAAGAACAGAAGGAATGAAGGCAAAGAGGAGGAGGAAGGACGTGAAGGTGGAAGAGGGAGTGCAGAGAGGAGGGAGGGCAGTTCAGACTGGAGTGGGAAGGAAGGATAGAAGGATAAGATGGATAAATTGGAGTGTGGAACGAGTGGGATAAGGAGGAGGATGTCCATGTCGAATTGAGAAGGGAGCGAGGGAGTGAGTAAAATGAAATGACTCAGGGTGAGGGCTAGATAATGGTAAAACAGGGAAGGAGATAAGGCAGGGAGGAAAAAGGAGGAGGTGGTGGAACATAGGCATCCTTGAAGAATTTGTGGCAAAAGAAAAAAAATTAAAGAAATTATTTGACTTTAGGGTAAATATAAATCTCTTACACTCAGCTAGAAAAAAAAAAGTATATCACCATCATGTCTGCTCAGTATAAAGCCAGAGTTACTGTAGCAGCCCATAGATCCAATTTACATACCTAACCACAAGGACAAACAGCTAGCCTGGTCATATGAAATACACAGACTGAGCAAACATATTTGAACTCATAAGCTTTAGGGAGATCATTAGCAGAAAGAAAGCAAATTAATCATATGACTCTTATTTGACTTCTAATTTAAGGTGGCAGAAATACACTATATTGCAACAAGTATTGACTGAGGCACATAGTGCAGGGAGGGAGAGCTTCATGGAATGGGTTTCCATGGACAAGCAGCTGCATTCCAAGCCTTACATTACCAAACACAATGCAAAGTAGGGCTGGGCGATATATCGAGAAGTCCTGACAAAAGATCCGAGCACAATCTTTTCCAATATGCGTACTGATGCTAATGGTAATGGCCGTGTCGCTAGTTAACTGTTACGATAACATCTGAAGTCGTCAGCCGGCACAGCTAGCTATAATCCTGCTGACTGAAGGATGGAATTTTGTTCAGTCTGTTTACAAGTTTTAAATGCACCGAGTACTAGATGTACAGGAGTAGACACAGGAGGAAGCACTTTGGTGAAGTCTACTTCACTGGAGACTGGCTTTATAAGGAACAAGTCAGCCTTTTGCTATTTTTGCTCTGTCTCTCTTCTGATTTTCTAACAGCACAGCTGTGAGTCTTTTGTTATGGAGGGGAAAAAAGCATTAATTTATTTAAATACGCCAATAGTTCATTTTTGAGCAATTTCTCATGTACATTTACAGCTGAATGTTCATAAAAGTGCCCCTGTGACATTTGGTACATGTAGCTTTGACTCAGAAGTGCCTTTTTGCCTACCCCTCCACACTGCTCCCCACTGACCGTCACTGCCGCCCCTGGGGTATGGGCGACCATGGCTCCCAGGATGTGTGGCTGGATGTCTTGGCGTGGTTTTTGACCCGCTCTCTGGGCCGCCTTGGCGCTGGGAGGGGGGGTCTGCCAGGTGTTGGGCTGTTCTCGGGCACTTGGGGCCTTGAGGCTGCATGCTCGGCCTGTGCTGGGGGTGCCGGCCTGCGGGGGGCGTGGGCTGCTCATTGCCTCTGGCTCTCTGGACTCATGCCCGTTGGTGCTCTGTCTGGACTCATGCCCGTTGGTGCTCTGTCTGGGGTCCGGGCCGTTGGTGCTCTGTCTGGGGTCCGGGCCCCCCCTTCCTCCTCTGGGGTGACGTGTGGTTGCCATCAGGACATGCGGCCTCGGGTCTTCTGAGCTCCTAGTGGGCTGTGGACGGCCCGGGTCCCCTGGGTCCTTTCCTTACTCGCCTCTGGATCGCGGGGGGCATGGTTGCAGTTTCATACCCTCATTATTGAGTACATTCCATGACAGAGACGCGCGCACACACACACACATTACTGCAAACAGCAAGATTGTGTGCATGTGTGTATATATAAATATGTATGTATATCTACTTTTATGGATTCTCCCCCTCTCCCCTTTGTTTCACTCCCCCCCCCGATTATTTTTTTTGATTTTTTTTTTTCTTTCCACTCTTTCCTATCCCCTTCCTTATTGCCTGTCAGCTCTGGCATAAATAACTAAATAAGAAATAAATAAAAATACAAACAAGAATAGCCTATAGGAAACTTATAGAGCTGTTTTTGTAAAAGCAAATATGTTTGGTACATCAGCACATTTGGATCATCATTCCGATTGCGAAAACTGCCAGACATGACAGGCTTAAAATAAATAAATAAAAAATAAGTGCCTTTTTGTTTATACATTTTGGGAAGAAGTACATCGTATATCGCCATTCAGCTAAAAAATATTGAGATATCATTTTTGGTCCATATCGCCCAGCCCTAATGCAAAGCATCAGATGCAGTGGTGTAAAGCACGCCGCTACTTGAATCCTGAGCAGTGGAGATTTGCTCTCTGGAATAACAAATCACACTTCATCTGGCAATCCTATGAATGAATCTGGGTTTGGTAGTTGCCAGGAGAACGGTATTTCTTTACACTTGGCACACTGCAGTCAAAGTTTGGTGGAGGGGGGATTATGGTGTCGGGCTGTGTTTTTAGGATTCTCATCCAAAAATCAGTGTCTGACCTCACAAATGTGCTAATGGAAGAATGGTCAAAAATTCCCACAAACACTCCTAAACCTTGTGGAAAGCCTTCCCGGAAGAGTTGAAGCTGTTATATCTGCATAGGGTGGGCCAACATCATATTAAACCCTATGGATTAAGAATGGGATGTCACTCGAAGTTTGTGTGTGAAAGGAAGACGAGGGAATACTTTTCGGCAACATAATGGAGGAAGAAGTTACTTTTTTTTAATTTTTCATTTCTTATTTATGCTTCCATCCTCTCCTATTCCTCACCTCTTTTCTTCCTGCCTTTAACTCTTGTTCTTTCATCTTCTACTGTCTTGAGTCCCTTTCCTGTCCACATGTGGTCAGAGGCAAAACATTTACTCTTTTTTGAAGCAAACACTTGATTTTCTAACTTCATTAGCACACTAGGCTTTTGTCCTCACCATTTCTGGGTGTACGCTAGGCATGTTTGTTCATGTTCATACAAACCACGTCTCCGGTAAATACATTTTTCAAGATGTCTTCAGGGCAAGCTGCAAAACGCAAAACAAGAATATATTTCTCATTTCAGTAAAACTAATACAAACTCTTGCCTACTAAGTGTGCGTGCATGTTCAGCATATACACACACACAAACCAACTTTTGTCTAAATAAATGACTGGAAAAAATAGCTAAAATGCTTCCAAGTGAGGCCTGCAGGAACAGAAATGTTGGAAAAACAGTACAGCGGATAAAGTGGTAGCAATGAATGGCAGGGGAATAGAGAGGGATAAACACAAACAAAGGCAACAGGAGAAATCAGGAGGGAAAAAGAAGAATAAGGATGTGGAAGAAAAGGAGATCCACAGAGAGAAAGATGAGGACAAAGAGATAGGAGAAAAGTAAGAAGGACGGAGGGATAGGACAACAAAGACGAGGTAAATGGAGCGAGAGAGAATATGAAAGAAAAAAAAAGATGAAGCAAAAAGAGGCTGAGAAAGGAGGAAAATAAAGACGGCACCAAGCCTCCCATCTTGTTTTGTATGAATTTCATTAGATGCTTTTAGACAGCAAACAAGAAAAAAAAGAAAGAAAAAGAATGGGGAGCCTGGGTAGAGGAGGTGAGAAATGGACAGACGGGAGGAATGGGGGGGGGTTGGTTGGAGAAATGAGAAATTTGAATCACTGTGGCGTGAAGATGGCATTTTGGCATTAATTCAACTGGCAATGGGGGAGAGAATTCCCTATGCTGCCTGTTTAATGCACAAATACAAACATGGATGGATATGGAGGAAAAGCGAGGAAATATTGTATAATGTACGAAGACAGAAAAACAAAACGGGGGTGCAAAGTGGTTTGTGCGCACGCACGCACGCACACACACACACGCACGCACGCACGCACGCACGCACGCACGCAGGAGTGAAACTTAAGTGGAGCAGGATAAGGCGAGGAGTTAAAGTCTGGACAGAAGCATGCTGCCACAGCATACATCCACACATGAAATCTGATTAGATGGCCTCTCCTTTGCAGCTTGCTTTCACCCCCATTTTCTCAAGCCTCACTATGAGTCTATTAATTAATTCCTGCTTTCCTTGTTTCAAAGCAGATGGAAGTGTGAGGAGAGGAATGCAAAGTAACTCGTGTCCAGAAGGCAGCGAGGAGCAAGAGGAGAAAAGCCAAAAAGGAGAGAGAGAGACGGAGCAGGGGAGAAATTAACAACACAGACAGAAACAAATACACAAACACGCCAACACCACTTTCAAAAATAGTGCCCTATGCAGGCAGGGCCTAGAATTCTGTCTGGCCGAACCCTACACATTATCTTATAACAATATTACATTAACTGCATAATATGAAAGTAATGAAAATGGCTTCCTCTATTCAATCCTTAAAGCAGTACAACCACTTGCACATTATATTGCATCATCATCGTAGGCATAACAATAAGACATCTGGCAGCTTTTACCAAGACTCATCAGCAATCATTTCTTTGTGGTACTAAACAGATGGTTATTGTCCATCTTGTGCAGGTAAAAACAAAACAAAAATATATTAATGCAGAGAGGAAACGGAAATATTCTGTATACTCTCAGTGTGATGATTACTGTCAGTCTCTGATAACTGAGTCACAGGTTTTCCACACAGACATCCACTTCAATGGGCTCCTCATATTAACCCGACTGATTTACTAGTCGACAATCTCGACAGTCCCACAGTTGGCAGTCCCATTTTGGACTGCAACTTGGGAACAATGCATAAATGCCTAGGCTGGTTAAATGCTACAGATTATTCTTTGCTTGCTTTCATCAGAAATAGTATCAAAGACGTTAGATGAGAGAAAAACAAAAACTTATATTTCAGTTTGACATATTTTACCAGGCAGGCCATGGTAGGATCTTCTTTTCCTCAAATTACACAAAGCAAGAAGTAATTCAAAGGAATAGTTATGTGCAGGGCCATGACAAAGAAAATGCAACTTTCTTCAGAGACACAAAAGCAGGCAAAGTGGATGAACAATAGACTAAAACAAGACCATGTGGCAGGGTTTTCTAACACAGATAAAATGAATGAAATGAACCACGGTTAACCGTTAACGTATGTGCAGCATCGTGAAGTCGGGTCAAAATCCAACTGTCGTCAGCCTGCACACTTGATATTGCTGAACTGTATGCATGAAATGTTATGCAGGCTCAAGTGCCTGCTTTAAGGCAAATACACATGCGCGTGCACACTGCTTAGATTTCCTTTCAAGTAGAAGCAATTCAACATGCCTGACAAACACTGCTGGCATGACGGCCTTTTCGCACTTACAACATGGTTTATTCACTTAACAGCAAAAACCCAGCATGAGCACTATACATCTTCTGCTAAACAACCTTGCTGTTTGGCCCATGAGCTGCCAAAGGAATTTGATCTGAAATCACCGACTGTTAAAACTTCTCTGAGATAGCATGAAAGCAACAGACTCATATCCCACGTAAGACCTCATTTAAAGTTCACATGTATCTTAAATTTACATTGGCAGTGCACTACATTTCAAGGCTTCCATGGGATTTAACATGAGTAAGATTTCTCCACTGGTGTGCTGAGGTACACTCACAGAGCCTGTCAGGTTGACTTAGATATTGACAAGATGTCTGTGTCCACAGTTCAATTTTAACTCAACTGTGCGAGCAATACTGATACACAAACTGGTTTGAAACCTACAAACCCTTCAATTTTTATTTTAAACACTCAATTTGGAAATTTGCATCCTAACCAGAAATATTCATGAAATGTTATTCAGTGGAAGTTAGACCACCACCAAGGTCTACCATGAGTGCAGTAGCTGCATTCATCAAGTAGGCTCCCGCCACTTACACATTTTGCTTTGAACTGGGCCCAAAACTGAGCCTGAAGGTAAAACAGTAAAAACTCCAAAGTCTCACACGCCCCCGTGAACCCTGAAAAATCCCTCGTACACCTACGCAACACTTGAACATGTTTATACTGTGTGCTTCTCTCTTATCTGTGTATTCCAGGTACACTGTCTCACAGCAAAAGGCAATCACGTATTTTTTTGTGACCTTGGAAAATAAAATCATGTCTTTTCCTTACAAAGTCAGTTTTCCTCCAACCACCTTTGGGAAAGAAGGCTTATTATTCTACACAATTTAGTATTTCTTCTTAACTGCTAAGTAATAAGTACAATTAGTCATTTGCAAAATTAAAGCTTAGAAACATAACCGGATGAATCTCGACTTTCAAGTGCTTTTTGTGGTTTTTAATTAATGCAAATTTAGAAGTGAATTGATAAACAGCAACTTCTAGATGGATGAAAATTATATAACTGACATCTTTTGAGCTGCTCAGCAACCAAATTGTATCCTGCAATTGTTCAGAAAAACTACGTCAACCTGCAGAAGTCTGGTGAAAATATACCAATGCATTTATCTGCCGGGGGGGGGGAGAGACAGGAACACTGCATTTGAAGAGGTTGTACTTAAGTTTAAATTAAATTTATCTTGGATGTACACAGACAACTCAACAAATCCACACCAGCACAGACAGACACAAAAACCAACAAAAATGCAAAAGCCCATATAGGCCAGATAAAAGGCAATCCGAGTTCTCCCTCTCAGAAAATTGCCCAGTTGAAGTCGCAAATAGAGAGAGGAAAGAGATAAATCACCCACCTCCTTCAAAACACACACAATATCCCAGATATCCAAGTCAACATACCAAATACACATGTAGGTAAAAATCCTTAACGTGTCACACACACAAAGATTTCCCACAGAATGAAAGCAAAACACCACATGTAAACAGAGGTATGAAACCAACCCCACAAACAGACAAAGAGATGAATATAAACCGAGACACAGGGCCACGAGTCACAGACCAGCCAGATAACGTGATAAGTTTAAAATGAGCTTTGGCAGAATAAAATGGAGGCGGCAACAACGAGGAGCACAAAGGGCAGAAAAACAATATGCAATAAATACGGCATGAAAGAAAAGACTGAGGAGTCGGGGTAGAGAAAGAACAAAATGAATTGTGTGTAGATGAGCCAACAGTGAGGAACACATTCAGGGAAAGGAAACAGAGGTAACGGTCATAATGAAGAAAGGGTTAGGGTGGCGACTAGAAGAGAACATTTTAGGATAAGAAACAGAGGTTGGCTTTTCTGACACACAAACTAAAATCACGCTTAACCCAGAGATGTGCACAGTTTATTCACAAAGCCCTGATACTGCTACACTGCCTATTTTGTCACTTAAACACACAAAAATGTATAGTGAGGCTTTCTGTGAATGGGGCCTGAGTCCATTGGTGCCTTTTTCTGATTAGACATTTTTTCCCCACATTTTTCCATTACCCAAACAGGACAAACCAGGACATTTGTTGAGCTGCAGATTAATGTACATTTGATTATCGACTGAGTGTTTACTGGAGCAGGGCACTGTATATAGCAATTACTCCAAATAAACTACACTGTTCGCATTCATCATAATGAAAGAGCATGTCAGTGCAACATTTTCCCAACTGATGCGATTTTAGTTGTCAGTTGACAAATTTATGGGTGCAGCAAAGACAACGATGACAGGCAGCAGCTACAGAGGCAATGCTGGTGAGCAGCATCAGTTAATTACATACTTTGGTGTACAGAATTTTTTTTTTAATAAATGGAGTGTCCTGCCTTATCCCTGCCAGCCTTATCCCTTTAATATACAGACATCATGACCTCCAGTCCCACAGCTAAGCTGCTTAGTTTTGCAGGAAAGGGGGGAAAAAGAAAGAAAAAAAAACACACAGAAGCACATGTGACTACCTGTTAGCACACAGTGGTGCATTCAGGGGCCTGTGCAAATTTTAACTTGTTTAGAAAACCAGCTGTAAACCCAGTGCTAACTTTACTACTACTAGAATTTGCGATTTGCAATTTTTTTTTAAGACAAAATAAGGATGAAACCCAACTGCACATAAGTCTCAGGGGGATTCCTCTACATACAAAAGCTATGCAGGAAATCATCCTTATCAAACCCAGTGCTCAAAGTACACTGTAGATTTGCCTTTAAAGTATGGATGTTTGTTTTCTCGTGTTAGCACGTAACAGATCTCACTTTCTAGACACAAGGAGATGGAGGCATTTGAGACAATTTGTGTGCAAGCCTGATTAAATATAATGATCTTCTCAACAGGACTCCCAGTGTCATGCACCAGTAGGTAGGCCTGCTACATGGCAGACAGCACGGCAAAGCGGCAAAGCTTCCGTTACGTGTAGCTCGAAGGGATTTCATCTGTCATTTCAACCCATTATATTCCACTCACAGATCTCTGCCTAACAAGCCGGTGAATCATTTGAATGCAACCAGCAGAGCTTGGCATCTATTTTGCTAGTCGGCGTGTGGGAGTGACATCCTAACAATATTGACAAACATGACCTGTGATTGGCTGGTTCAAACAGACACGGCTCCAGCACCTTCTCACAAGCTTCAGTGGGTCGAATGTACAGTATGTCACACAAAGTGAATCAGTGCTTGACAAATCCCTTGTGGTTCATGACTGCACAGTGAAGTAAGAAATGAAACTGACATCTTCATTAGGGAGTCTTCAGTAAGAGCCAAGCAGCTTTTGCTACTCCTCTTTGGTGGCAGACTCAACATTTTAAAGCCAAGGAGGGGGTGAAAAAAAAAGAAAATAAGCAGCAGCCATCACTTGTGTTTCCAGCTTAGGAGAAGACTGATGTATGCCACCCCACCCTCCAGGTCCCCACCCACTGCTATCCCCCAAATGCATATCTGTCCCGAGGCCTTAGCCACTATAGGCCGCCTCCTGATGCAGAATCCTCTGGTCTTCGTCAAGTGTTTGATCAAACTTTGTTCAGAAGGCCCCGGGAAATGGGCTTAGGACAAATCCAAAGGGGATTACTGGATGAACGTATGGAAATTACAGTTTAATTTATCATTTAGGCTATGGTAATTCATGCAAATTATGGCTCTAATAATTCCAGCCTTGGGTTTAAATGGTGCTGCTCATATGGGTGTGCAGTCCTCATACATGTGTAGTAGGATAGTGTGACAGCAGAGAAAGTGTACTGTAATTTCTAATTTGTCTCAAATCTGACCCTGAAGAAAATCTGAACACAAAAACATGCCAAACACCGAAGGGACACCAAACAGTCATCACTTTAAAAAGACAGAAACCTTTTTCTCCCACAAAAAAGGCACCCTATCATATAATCCTAACATGAAACAGTTGACATTTAACGGCTAACCGACCACGCTCTGGAGCTTCTCAACCTGTAGGTAACACTCATCACACTGAAAACTCCACGGACTTTAACAAGGTCCTTCCGCTCAATCCAGATAAAACCATAGTGTCCTTTGATGTGGTTTCACATTTCACTTGTACACCTACAACCACAGCAAGAGACAGAAAATGAATACAGCAAGACACCTTTACCCCCGATCAGATTTGCAGACTGTTAGACCTCTGCTTTATTACCACATATTTCAAATACGAACAGATGTGCCATGGGCTCCCCAGTGTCACCCATTATTTGCACCCTTTACATGGAGGAAAGTGGATGTAAAGTTCTTGGCTCCCTCAAAAGGGACAGCACCTAGCCACTGGTACACATATGTGGATGATACCTGGGTCAAAATCAAAACCCAAGAAGCAGAAGCCTTCACTGACTGAATCAACTCAGTGGATAAAAACCATTAAGTTCACCAGGAAGGATAACAAGCAGAAAGGGTTACCACTCCTAGACTGCTGCTGTGCTCATTGAGGAAGATGGAACCTAACGCTGAAGTTTACTGGAAGCCCCCCCCCCCCCCCACATGCACACCAATATCTACTCTTTGACTCCCACCATCCACTGGAAGACAAACCTGGGGTGATCAGGACCCTACAACACCAGGCAAAAAATGTTTTCTCTAAGGGATAAGGGAAACGAAGGAGCATGCACGTTTAATGAAAGCCAAACCAAACCTTATGTATCAGTTTAGTCAGAGAAACTCAAACTCAGCCACACCCTCAGACAAAAACTGGTTCATCCCAAGGACAAAACTCCCAAACACAAGCTTACAACATAGAGCCATCTTGAGGAGACGAGATCTCTGCTGTACATCTGCACCTAAAAGGTTGAAGGACACACTTCCGAGGATACCAATGTCCAAATTTTGGACCGAAAACAGAGATGGTTTGAAAGGGGACTTCAAAAGTGCCGCCGTTTGTGGACTTCCAGCAACAATTACCGTAATAAAACCATAGTAATACCCTATGATGGTAGTGACCTAACCCAGTTTCTCAGCTTTCAGAAACCGTTTGAATTTCTCAGATAGGACAAACGGTCGTGTTATTACGGTAATTCAAAGTTCCTTTGATCAGCCTCCTCAGGCTCTGTTAACCGGCTGTTCACAGCTAGTAGGGGCAGGTGACAGGTGCCTCAGCAGTGATCGCCCGGCAGTATA
>JAMQGT020008775.1:0-12449 GCA_024447675.2 Pterophyllum scalare | reverse complement strand
TGTGCTAGTCTACTTCGTTCAGTTACGTATTGCTAAAGACACTACAACAATCACAACCTTTCTCACATATGCCAAAACGGGAACAGTCAGCCAGTCACTTCAGCGCCGTGATGAATGAATTGAAAACCTTTCAATTCATTCATCGAAAGTGTTTTAACTTTTATCAAAACCTCACTGACTGGGAAAGAGTGCTGGGAAGATGTGGGTCCAGTGCGGAGTAAAAAAAAGTGTTTTGAAACAACAATGAAATGCGAAGGATCTATTTGAAAACTTGCTGAAATGGAAACAAAGCAAAATGATACTCGTGAAACTATACGCATTCAGAAAACAGGCAAAAAAAAAAGTAATTACAATCTGAGAACATAGCACCAACTGCTGTGCAGTCCAGAAAAGTCATGCTACATCATTCAGCAGCCACTTTATTAGGTACAACCATCCAACCGCTCATTAATGTAAATATCTAATCAGCCAAACACGTGTCAGCAATTCAGTGCATTTAGGAATGTAGACGTGATCAAGACAGCCTGCTGAAGGTGAGTGAAAGCGGCATGTTTTTTGGTCTGAGTGTTTCAGAAACTGCTGACCTACTGGGATTTTCCCAAACAATCATCTCTCAGGTTTACAGAGAATGATCTGAAAAGGAGAAAATATTCAGTTCTCTAGGTGAAAATGCCTTGTTGATGTCAGAGATCACAGGAGAATGGCCAGACTACTTCAAGCTGCAAGGAAGGCAACAGTGCCTCAATCAACTACTCTTTACAAACAAGGTATACAGAAGCGCACTGAAAGCACAACACATCTGACCTTGGGACCACACTGGGGGCCACTCCTGTTAGCTAAGAGCAGGAAACTGAGGCTGCGTAGCCGTCACAGCTTTAAGATTTGAAAAATGTTTGAAGTAACTCGACTGAAAACATTAATGCAACGCTGTGCACTGTACTCAGGAAAGTGGGCGATCTGGAGTTGTGACTGACAACAGTACAAATTGTTTGGATGAGTTGTGAGAGTGAAGTGCATCAGCACATTAACAAGCATCTTCAGTAGTGAAGCATGCGTAGAAACAACAGCAGTGTGTATAAAAACAATGAGAAAGGTTAATGTGGTTGGGCTAATGGGAATGAGAGTTTCATTAAGACTAGAACTGAGAGCTGCCCAAAAGCAATCAAGAAAAACTGTAAAAACGCTTTAGTGCATGAGACCGCCGAGCAGCGATTATAAAGGAGTACGATTACATCCGAAGTACAGCTCAGGTCCAGCAGTTGGATACAAAGTAAGAGATGCATGGTTGTGGTGCTTTGGACATATACAGAGCAGGGTTGGTAGACTGGGATAGGGTGAGATGGACGCAGATGATCTGCTGTGGCGATCCCTAAAGGGAGCAGCCGAAAGAAGAAAAAAAAGACCGTAGCCTTTTGAGACTAATTTCATCTGGAGACCACCAGCAACCACTCACCAACCAGTGGGGGAATACAGATTTTCTCTCTCTTTTGTCACGTTATTGTCCTGTGCCGTAAAACCCTTTGGTAGAATTATTCTCTCTAATTGAGTGAGGTGTGAGAGCGCTCTTGGATCAGGAAAAGTGGATGAGGACAGTGTTTCTGATCTGTGCGGCCATTGTCCACCTTCCATTAAAATGTCAACAAATTCTTAAGTTAACATTTAATAAGTCTTTCCCAACAAACTGGCTGAGCCTTGGTCTGAAACCTGAGAGCAGCACAGGGTCGACTGCGGATTCATTCAGCTGCACCTGTGCTCACACACATATACAGATGGTGCTCCTGGACATTTCTGGCTTTTATAGATGACCACAGTGAGAGCAGAGCGAGAGCCAAACGATGACAGCAGTGTGCATGTGTGTTAGCGTACTCAACAGAGTCTGTGTTAGTTATCAGTGTGTGGGTGGCTGTGGTATAGATGAATAAATCATTCCAAAAATCAGTTATAGCATTTTTCCATTTTTTCTTCTGTTTTGCCTGAACTTTTTTAGAGCTGTCTTTGTTATTAAAGAACATCCTTCAACACGATCATCCGTGATCACCTTCCTATTGCAGCAGGACGTGCTGTGGGTGCACTGGGAGGTAAAACTGAAGTTCAGTTTGCTTCTTTGGAAAAGCCGTGTTCGGTTCGGTACTTCCACAGCGCGGTTGCTCCTCTTACCTTCATCGCACAGGTTGAGTTTGGATAAGTTGCGCCCATCATAGGCCTCTTCATATATGGAGACATTCTCTCTCTTCATTTGTGCTCAGATACATGGCCTTGTTCTCCATCTCCACCTGAGTGAACAGAGAGCACAGATATAGATTATAATCTGTCTACAACCAAAAGAAATATTCTAAAGTTTAATCTAATGATGAGTGAGCTTACACACACACACACACACACACACACCTTTTGCTTAAAGTCCCAATGTGAAACCTTTGCTGTTGCCACCTCGGCGGGTTTAGACCAAACTGCGTTTCTCTGACTAAGTAACTGTTTACTGAGGGTCCAGGGAGATGAGGGCTGTTTTCCCAAAGACTCATACAACCTGACTTCAGCCGTCCATCTTTCTTTCTCAAGCTACATCTGTCTTTATACACAGTCCACGGAGTCAGTATCTCACAGGTACAGGTGGTCCTTAAAAAGTAAGTGTAATCTGTTGCCCTCTATTACTGCAAATGAGGTAGACCAGCTGTGGGAGCGCCGACTGGCTTTGAACCACAATAAAACCAAATTTCCAAGTTAAACAGAAGGAAATCCTTATGCCGTGGCAGTCTTTAAGCCAGTGCTATGTGATTTGTTTCCTCAGCCAACAGAGATGGAGAGAAGTCATGTTTCAGTCCTGTTCCATTACTCTATTTGCTTTTAGAAGAATATTTTAGGAAAGGTATGAATGAACACGCATAAAACATTATGGAAAGGTCAGTCACAGGGTACGAGAGAAGGAATTATTCACCTTTCATACCAACTGGCAGCAAGGAGCGTGTAGAAGTGGCTGCTGCTCCTCAAGCAATTTGGTTTAATTTCTCTGCCAATTTTCCAAAACATGGTAGAGGATCTGAACATCAGCCCAAGTGGAAATGGTAACTGATCAGACATGGAGCTGGTAGCCATACTCAGTTTTATAAATTATCTGATGATAATCTATCTATCTATCTAACAACCACTTTCTGAGATATACTAAGGCTGCAGTGGCAGCAAAATAAGAAAAGTTGCCCACAGCCATTGAAGAGAAATTACCTACAACCCTTCATCCAGGACACCCATCCTGTTTTGGGTTTGACCCTCCCCGGCAGACAAATGTATAAACACTCAGTGTCCTGGATCCATGAAGAAAAAAAAACCAAACTGAATTGAGATCCCAACAAGAATTTGAAGAGAAACAACTCGGGATCCACTTCAGGCACATCATTAAAAATGAATGAATCTGCAAGAGGCTGCATGTCTAAGTGTATCCTTGAGCAAATGAACGTACAGTAAGAGTACAAGAAATTGGCCAGCATTTGCAAATATACTGACTGAAAAGTGAGGAGAAACTGCAGCATTTGCAGAAATGGTTGGTTATTTTTAAGGCAATTTGCAAACAATGGCACTATTTCATAGGTTTTTCACCAGAGGAGAAAAAGAAGGATTAATTTTTGATTCTTACACTGTGAGAATTAGAAGATTATATTAGCATTGGCCTCCAAAGCATCTAAGGTAAACAATTAAGAGCGTTTACAATTCAGATTTGTTTATGGCTGAATTCCAGTAACTCTCTCTCTTGGAAGCACCAATTCCACCTTAAACACCAGGTTGACAGTGTCATCAAGCAGCTGACTTACATAATCTCTTGTATAAATCAGTTTAATTAAAAGCAGACTAAAGTTCACATTTTATTTAAGACTTCAACATGCATGCCAATAAGCTCCTTTCTTTATGAACAGAATTTTTCATGTTGCAGTAGCTTGGATCCAAGCACCAGACTGTTTATTCAGTGTCAAGCATGTTAGCTCTTCTAGTTTGGGCAGGTTTTCCCACGATATGCATAATGCAAACCAAATATGAATAATATAAAAGGGAACGCAGGACAAATAAGGCTGTGTCAGACACTTTTGAGGGATCAAATGAAATCTGCCGCAGTCAGGAGTCGTGGGTGTTATCCTCCCACAAACCCTGGTGGCAGATCTGTGAGCGTTTGAGAAAGTCGTTAAAAAGTGCTCAGTCAAGACTCTCATTAAAGAGAGGATAGAGGGGTCGGTTGACATTTAGACTAAGGCTAGGCAGGAGTCATTAGGGCTGCTAGGAGATCCCACTAAACACTCCACACCCCTGGATATGTGTTTGTGTGTGTGTGAGGGGGGGGGGGTGAGTTATCTTCTAATTACACTGCGTCTGGTGGCATATAACCTTCTTCTATCGCTCAGTGCCAACAGAGGATGGTGGGAAAGCCAAGCAGTTAGTGTTTTACATTGTCAGCTCTGACCCCTTTCTAAACTTAATGAAGAAATAATTTAAAAACAACACGAAATTTAGAGACTATGAGTACAAGATGAGTGATACGCATCTACAGATATATGGTCCATACAGCAGCCTGATACAGAATTTATGAAGCAAGTACAAACCACTTAACAGTATCAATTCATTCATTTTTTATAACATCAACACTTAAAACGAACTTTGAATGTTTTTTTTTTTTAAAGCAGCTCGATTGACTCCAGTTGTAATATATACTAGTGACCAGCAGATAGCTGTCACAGATACGCTGCAGCGAGAGTACTGACAGGGACTAAAAAGAGAGAGCATATTTCTCCCATAGTAACTTCTCTTCACTGACCTCTTGTTAAATCCAAAACCGAATTTAAAATTGTTCTCCTCATATATATGGGCCCCATCATATCTTAAAGGCCTCATTGTGCCATATCACCCCCCCCCCAACAGACCACTTCATTCAGACTGCAGGCTTACTTGTGGTTTCAAGAATTTCTAAAAGTAGAATGGGAGAAACAGCCTTCAGCTATCAGGTTACTGTCCTGTGGAACCAGCTCCCAGTTTGGGTTTGGGAGTTTTAAGATTAGACTCAAACCTTTCATTTTTGATAATGCATATAGTTAGAGCTGGATCAGGTGACCCTGAACCCTCCCTTAGTTGCTGCTATAGGCTCAGACTGCTGCAGGACTTGACGCAATCCACTCACCTCTTTTCACTCCCCACATGTTTATGTACTTCTGCAGCATGTCATTAACCTTCCTCTTCTCTCTCCCTTAGACTGTGTTTTGTCCTATCTCTCTCGGCTCTCATCTCTTTCCCCTGGCAGCAGATGGCTGCCCATCCCTGAGCCTGGTTCTGCCAGAGGTTTCTTCCTGGTAAAAGGGAGTTTTTCCTTCCCACTGTTGCAAAGTGCTTGCTCATGGGTGTGTGTGTATGTGTGTCTTTAAATGTTGGGTTTTCTGCAAAATACTGTAGGCAGGGTTTCTTTACAATGTAAAGAAACATTTACGTGTAGATGTAAGAATTATTAAATTCCCCCCAAATATGTTGTGCTCGCGTTTTTTAAACATAGGATTGAAATTTACTTATTTGGATGTTAAAAATAAATTTTTCAGCTACTGAAAAAAAAAAGTCAAACTAGAACAAAGGGATGCACCACCGTGGCATTGCCACGATCTCCAAAACATAAAGTCAGCCCCAGGTAATTTAAAAGAATAAATAAACAGATAAAAAACGTAAATGTGGTTCACTAATAAGCTATGATATCAAATGATCAACCAGTGAACCACACCTGACTCTGTCAATGCCTTACTGCGATCGACCTGAAATGAAGCAAAGGATGGATGGCTGCCATCACTATTTTTATTGGTCTTGGGACCCTCAGCTACACCCAAGTTTGTCTGTCATACTTTACAAACATCTGCTGCTCTCCCCTCCTCCAATGAATGATTTACTGTTGGGTGGGTACCTTAGCTATACGAGTATATGAAAACTAAATGAGGACCACTAACACTAAAAGCAAGAGGATAGCGAGTCTCTCTGGTTGGATTGTAGGTAACAGGGTGCAGACCACTACCAGAGGAGGCAGGTGTATAGCATGCAGGTGCTGTGAAGTCTACAACATTTAAACTTAGTGACTGACAGGTTTGCTTACAACCCACCAAGAAATGAAGAGCTGGCTTTAATATCGAAACTTAACCTTTTTTAAAAATTTATCAGAGAGGATCCATACTTTTCTTAAAATAATTTCTAAAGTATAGCCACTTAAACTGACTTAGAAACAAACACCAAATAGTGTTCTGTGATTTGTATAGACTCACCAGTCAACATGGCAAGCACCATTTAAAGGGCTTACCGACTTTAACTCTTGGAAGTTATATTTCTCCCATCATCTGTATTTTTGCAGATTTTCCATAGATTTCAATTGAGCATTTTCTGGGTACCTTCTCCCTCTCTTACAAAGTCTCTGGTCAGCCTCACAGAAAATGAATGCACAAAGAGTTTAGTGAACAGAGAGAGAATGGAAATTCACTCAGCACAGCAGGCAGACGCCTCTCAATTCTCCCAGCATAAGAGGAAACAATTATCTTGTCATGCATTGTTGTCCTGTAAGATTTGCCCTCAACAGAACAGCTGATCATCTGCAGAGCCAATGCCTGTGGTCTCTGCTGACATTTAAAGCAGATCAGAACCTATGACTAAAAGACTGGACAGAGCTGGCAGTGAGTGCATGTGTAGCTGGTGCAATAAATATATATTTTTGAATAATTAAGTAACATTAATTACACTTTTTTGCACATTTCTCCTATTCATTAAACAATTAAAAAATTACTACAATCCAAAACATCCCCTGTGGTATTAATAATCAAAATAAAAGCACATTTTGGTCTATGAAGTCTGAGGAGCCCTTGAAAGCATCACAGCAGCCAAACGCCCCATGCCATTGTTCAGTCATCCGTGTGCGACATTAACCCATTTTTCTCATTTAATTAAAAGCAGAGATACTTCATCCATGACCACGGAAACACAAAGCAACAATTTTCTGTGGATGAGTTCCATTAAGCGTGGGTTTCCTGTCCTTTTGTGGCGCTGCGAGCCAATAAATTGTATGCAGCAATACAACTGTCATTCATCCTGATAGCAAAACATAAAAAATTAAACGCATGTCAAAGAATCACCAACTCGACAAGGTGGAAGTTTGGCCCAGTTGACGGACTTACAGCTGAGAGACAAACATCATTAACCTATGAACACACTAATTAATCACCGTCTAACTTTTGCCTAGTGCACATGTGTCTGATACTCTTAGATTTCACTTGAGCCCATTGATGTGATTCATAGTAGTGATCCCCTGTATATACACATTACATAACATCACTTTTCAAATGAATGACAGACGATACAGATTTCCGTAATTTTTTGTTAAATATTTCGTCAGATATGGTAAGCCTGTACGACATAAAGCTTGAACGGGAGAAGCAGCATGAGTGCGCCTGTCTCACCTTATCAGCTGTCAACTGGAAATAAAATTCACAGCTCCGCGTTTTTTCATAATTGCCCCCAAAATGCTGCGTCCTGCTCTCTCACTTTCAGTCCTCCAGCTCTCAAAGTAGCATTAAAACTACAAAAAAAAAAAAAAAATAAATTTTCCCCCCACTTTTTTCTTTTCTTTTTTTCTAGAAAGTTTTCTGAAGTGGCACAGCATGCACAGCCTCTGCCAACGCTGCGGTGACAGGCAGCAGCTCTGTAGTGAAGCGCAAACTCTGACATTTGGAGTAATATACCCACAACAACGTCATGTGACCAGCACAAAACTCCAGCTGAAGCAGCAGCGAAGGTGCGAGGCGAAAATGATGACTCCCACCTGCTGTGCACGAGCGCCCTCTGTTGGATGCGGGTAATAAAACTCACCCTGTCCCTACCATCCTCCTCTGTCAGGCCAACCCTCTGCACGTCTGCCGTCACTACATCCGTGAACCCCCCCCCTCTGTTTCCTCCTGCATGGCAGCTCCACATTCAGCATCCTTTGTCCAGTATATCCCAATATGTCCCCCCTCTGCACATTTGCAAACCATCTCAACCTTGCATCTCTAACTTTGTCTCCAAACCACTCAACCTGCCAAAGGATACCTCCACCTCTCCAGACTCGCTTCCACCTGCTCCCGACTCTCACTACAGATTACAATATCATCTGCAAACATCATAGTCAATGGCAGGATGTGAATGTAACTTTTTTACTGAAAAAACCAGCAAAAAAAAAAAAACACAAACGTAAATGGGTCATTCATACTGGTAACGTATCAAAAATGCAACATTTTCCATAATTTCATCATCTTATCTGAGAAAGCGCTTGATAAAATATTAGAAAATATTTGGTGCAGCTAAAAATATTATGCTATATTTGACACAGGTCAAACTTCTGTAAGAAAGTAGGGGTAGGATCATGTTTTCAGATGCATGAAGGATGCCACAGCTTTGACCGCTGGCGTTTTCTGTAGTTTTCTGTAGTCATTGTATTGCATGACTTAAGTCCCATATGGAGGCTCACTTTTCAAGATATATAGTGAGAGAGAAAAACTGTCTCCATGTCTTTCAGCATTCAATACATTAAAAACTTTGATATCTAAATAAAAACAAATAAACAAACAGATGTTTTGCTTTCCACACTGAAATTCAGGCATGATTTGGCATCCTGTTTTCTAGATCAATTTCTAGACACCAAGAAATACCTGGAGGCACACTGTGACAGCTGTGTTTTCCCCTCACTTGCAATTCAAGATCTCCTCTGGTGGGTTGGCAAGATATCAGTATTTGGTTTAAGTAGGGAGTATTTTCGCTCTCATTGCCTGCTTGAAGTCTTTCAGGTCTGCAGGTCACTAAAAAAAACTCTTTCTTCTTATTTCCTTCCCTCCTTCCTGCGCTGGCATCCAGTAAAATTCAAGAAGGATGATGGTCAGTTTTTAATCTGACTGATCGCTGGTCTTGCTCAGTTTTTAACACATGTGAATTTCTATTTTAGAGCTATGAGGTGTGTGAATGCTGAATCAGTGTAATCTGCTTTATTGAGATACACACTGAGACACTGTCAATATCGGACAAACCTCCATTAAACACCGCTGCTAAACATTCAAAGGTCTAAAACAATGCACTTTCTTTCACTCAAAGTTTCTAAAATACATGCAATGTATATTATAATTCTATATTATAGTGACAACGATGACTTTTGACAGAGTTTCCATCACATGCCTGCAACTAATCTAAATGCTTTTCTTTAACAATAAATGACATTTCTACAAAAATAAATTGTCTTTGCAACATTGTTTGGGCTTCTGAAATGAAGAAACCCTTGTACTGATGAACTGCATCAGAGTCAGGTGGAAGTGTTTGGGGGTAGGTGGTACTCGCCTTTTATCCCAGTATTTACACTTGTGCAAATGGAGACATTTCCGTGTTTAAGGGGGGTTTAAGGTAGTCCTTGGTCTTGTAGAAGTATCCACAAATGACCCCTGGCATATTTTTATAGAAAGTGCAGTTAGAAGAAGCAGTTACATCAGTTTCCTGTACATTAGCTGTTTGAGAGATGTGATTAGTGTTGCTTGGTGTTGGATAAAATAATGTCCTTTATTCAAAATGGAGATCCAATGCTTAAAGTGGGCTTACTTGATAAATTGATGATTTCATTTATTTTAGGAGTTTATTTCCTTTGGCGTGCTTGGCTTTAGGGAAACCATTATTGTGTATGTTGACTTCTCTGTAAAACAGATTCCTGTGTTGGCAGACGTGGATCTTGAATCCCATTTAAATGATGACGCAGCCCTCACTGGGCTGGATCGTGTCTCCTCTTTGGTTTGGGATGCGTATGCCTTTGTACATCATCATGTCTCCGTGCCCGCTCATATACAATTCCCTGTTCATGTTCCAGCTTCCTCTGGATTCTGTTGTCAGCCGCCAAGAACAAAATCATCTGTGTTGGTTAGTGTGCAGCATGTGTAATGCGTGGGTTTTTAAAAAATGCAGGTTTGATTCTTGTGAAAGAGTTTATCTTATGATTCATCTAATGACATCACTGCCTGGCCACTCAGTGGCATGCATTCTGTTGATGTCACATTTTTGGCTCGACTCGGCTCACCTGGAGCCCCGGCTGAGTGGGTACTAAAAAAGTACCTGGTACCAGGTACTCCCACCTAATGGAAAACCCTAAAAACTGAGTTGGGTCAAGCTGAGTGGGTACTAGTGGAAAAGCGGCTTAAAAGACACTTTATTTTGGTTCTCATACATTGCGTGTTCTGCATTTTATTTCACAACATACAGAATACGCACGAGTGATCAAGTGATTAAGGTTTGAGTATCCACCCAAGTTGAGTATTGTATGTGTTCTGTGCACTGAGATATTACCAAGGTTTTTCATATTTTTGGGTTGAGCACAGAGGAAGACAGATAGTAGCTGCATCTCTCAAGGCCTTACTTGTGGCTACAAGATGGACTAATTAGCTTGGCAGGGAATAAGGTACAAGAGTCTGCAGCACTCTGCAGGAGTGTCACATTAGGGATGGGAAACAAGGAGAAAATTGGAAAATACTGCATTTTCTGAACACCTGCCAGATTAAGCTGAAGAGTGGAAATTTATAGAGTGGATGTTCACTTTGTCTTTTTGTCTTCTGTGATACTCAATTGTGCAGAAATTTCTTGGATCATTAAGACCATAAAATCAAATGAACATTTGTCGAGCATTTCACAAATTCAAAAGTCTCACAAAGATTTTCTTTGGCTGTTGTGGTCATGTTGTAACACCCTCGTGTTTTTCTAGACTCACTAACATCATTAGGATTCTAGCAGAGTCCCAGGAGTGTCATACACAAACCAATCCAAAATAATACACTCATACACACCAAAAAAATGGGAAATTTACTGAGCCAAGAAACAAGTCAGCACACAAGAAAGATCACCAGCACACACACTGCAGATCTCCAACTTGACATATTTATTGCATCTTGGTAATTGCAATTTTTTAAGCACATCTGTTTTTCCTCAGACAATAACACAAAGAGCGACACACGTTTTTGGTCACATGATCACATCAATTTTGTGCTTAAATAAAAATAAATGAAATATAACTAAATAAATGACACATTGCAATTTTTTTTTTTTTTTGGTAAAATCTTAACACAAGTCATGCTTTTCAGGACATCACTACAACTGTAACTGTTACAACTGTCTTTCAGAATCATTCAAAAACGGTTATTTTTGCCATTTTTCTGAGATTTAGTTAAATAAATAAATCTAATGTGTTTTTGTGACAGTCTGTTAGTAACAAAGTGCCTAAAGACACAATTTAAAATTGGTTCTTTGCTAAATTGCCTATTATGTCTAGACACAACACTGGTTCATCGCTTGGGTGCTTAGGTGCCTTTTTTAGTGCTATATGTGTAACCAGTGACATAATTCCACTTTCACACCAGTTCACCAGACACAATCATATTCTACTTGTCACAATTAAAACATCCTTAACCTCACACTGCTTGTTTACATTCAGGGAACCACAAACAGGTTCTGCTCAGACCTGGAGCCTATACTACAAAGTAACACTGGGAACAGTTTAGAAACAGTTTTTTAAAAAAGACAGCCGTGGACCTGGCGACTGGTTCCTTCTCTTCAGACTTGCAACGATGATATATTCACGTGCTTTGTCTCCACCGTGTATGTATTGCAAGTCTTTGCAAGAATTTCTCCACGCAGCAACTGAGACGTTTGGTTGACGCAGCCTGAGGAGAGGATATCTGCTCTGAATGGTACCTGGTGCAAATCAGTTACAAATTAGGGGTCAGACAGTAATATAATATCTGCTCATTCACCTTTATTTACTTGTTTATACTTCACTCTGTATTTAATCATTATTATTAATCTCTGCCTCTCTTCCACAGCATGTCTTTTGTCCTGTCTCTCTCCACTCAGCCCCAACCGGTCGCAGCAGATGACTGCCCCTCCCTGAGCCTGGTTCTGCTGGAGGTTTCTTCCTGTTAAAAGGGAGATTTTCCTTCCCACCGTCGCCAAGTGCTTGCTCATAGGGGGTCGTTTTGACTGTTGGGTTTCCTCTGTGTTATTGTAGGGTCTTTACCCACAATACAAAGCGCCTTGAGGTGACTGTTTGTTGTGATTCGGCGTTATATAAATAAAATTGAATTGAATTGAAATTGAATTGAAGATTTCATGCTCTGTCACAAGTGCATGTGATTGCCTTAAGTTGGATAATAGTCTGGCAGAAGCAGATTTAATACTCTATATGAAAGAAGTCATTCTCCCCTGCAGAAGCCATGTTTGCAAACCTTCCCACAATACTCAAATAAACAAATGTGTTTATGGTACAGTTTCTCTGTTTATATCAGCTGAAAGAACATCTCACCCACAGTTTAAACTTTGAAGATAGGAACGGGGAAACTGTTGTATGCACAGCACCAAATCTAGACGAGCAATCCAGCTTTTCCCAGCACATTTGTGTTCAG
>JAMQGT020008774.1:0-32263 GCA_024447675.2 Pterophyllum scalare | reverse complement strand
TGTATTGCTCTAATGCTATCCAATAGAGCCAATCATATACATGATCAAGGGATAAAACAAATGACATTAATTTCATCATCATAAAAATTAAAGTGAGGAAGCCATTTCTTTATCAAGTAATATTAGTTTTATTAATATATGATGTTGTTGATTGTGTATAAATATCTATTTAATTGTTTAGTTCCTTTACTGTTACTGTTTATTAGTTTTGTATTGATTTTAGTATTTATTGTTTATTTTTTATAGTCCTTGTTCCATATCAGTATATTTAATTATCAGGAATGAATTTGCCATGAAGTCCAGGTCTTTATGCTACCAGCTCTGTGCTATCCACTTGAATTAGTTATCCAGTTTTTGTTGAGGAATGTCTTTTTGAAGTATTCTGAGGAAATATATCTGAATTTAAGTCAGGTTCATTCTCTAAAGAAATTTATAACAGGCTTTCTTTACCTTCACTTGGATCATTTGCCTTCATTTGTTTACCACTGCCATTTCATTTAATTCTTTTTATTTGGTTCACAAAGTTTGTTTTTCTTTTCTTGCTTCATCTCCTTGCTACATTCACTTGTCAGTGTCCTTCAGCTTTTCAAATATTCATTTGCTTGTTCAGTTCTCTATTGTCTTCTAAGTGCTTTTAATTTTTGCTTTAAAGGTCATAAAGAACATATTATTATTTCCTTATCATCAGATTAGTCAGGATTCATGCATTTTCGTTTTACTCTTGCTTTTTGTTAGTTCATCATTGCAAAAGAAAATATTTAGTAGTGACTGCTTTTATTCATTCAAATACTTAACCTTTCAGCCAAACAAAGCAATTAAATATTGGGAAGGAATCAAATAATCAGCCTCACAAAGCCACACGAAACATTTATTATTAATAGCTTCAAAGGTTGTTTAATGAACAGGACAGTACACCAAACAGCACCAAAGTCCTTTTATTTATCAGAGGATGTACCCTTTATGTTCAGCCTTCTGCACTTTGACCCACTGCTCCACCTGCTCCAGAGTACTTCTCCTCCGAGCCTGCTTTTGTGTGTCATTAGCAGGTGTTTCTGGGGCCCTCTGATGTGTCCCTGCAGCAATCCCGTTGGGTTCAAGGATGGGGCTGGGTGTGGAGATGAGCCCATTCCTTGTGCAAATGCTGGAGGGCAAAGTCGAAGCAGCTCGTGAAGGAGCACGGGACGGCACCCTGGACACAGGCGCTGAAGCCGAAATGTGATCTGGCTGTGGTACGGTGGCGGGTGCAGGATTAGATGGGAGGGAAGTGTGTGTGTCCATTTCTAAACCAGTGCATCCTATGGGGGCATCCAACAGGATAGTGCCAGGAGAGTCTTTGTGAAAGCTACAGCGTTCCTCTGCATCACGGTGTATGGGCTCCAGGAGAACCTCGTGAATTATCGGTCTTGTTGTCTCAGAATCAGAAGTCTTCGTCTTGTGGTAGCTTACATGGTTTGTCTGCGGGACAGCCTGCTGCGACAACTTCTCCAACTTGTCAGCTGGTCTGTGGAGAGTGGATATCACAAAACCCTGAATGAATGTTGCTGTTTTACATTAATACTCTTTGGAATTTTTTCCTTAATACTGTGAGGGGAAAAGACTAATTACAATTAATAAATATACATAAATATATCTGTTATCCTGTTAGGCGTTCTGTTCCTCAGACTTTTCAAAAGACTCTAGTGGCTCTTCCTCAACAGAACCCAATTCTGTTTCATTTGATCACTTCACTGATATCCTGTGGACATTTTAATACGTTTCTAGCGTTTTAATCTTTTTTTTGTTGCAGTGAACTGAATTAGAATGAGATGGTGACTGTCACATGAAAGGCAAACTCAACTTTAAGGGAAATTCAACTTTAGCCTCAGCTTTAAGGGCAGGGCTAAACACCACAGAAACAAATGAACAAAGGAACCAAATGACAACAAAAGCCTTGTAATCACATCTCGTTTTCAAACACATTAATGAAATCCCATGTGAGAAAAGAAGCCTAAAGAAATAGACAGGCCTCTGACTCACCAAAGTTTAGTTTTAAAATTGCATTAGACAATACTGACAATACTGTCCCTGAAAATATCTGTATTAATTAGCATTACAGTGAGTGGTTTCTCCTTATTAGCTTGTGATAAATCTGGTTTTATCTTTTAGTTCAAGAGTAGTGTTGCTAGCTGTGCGTTCAATCAATCGGCAATGAAAATTAATATTTGCATAATGTCGATGTTAACTTTTACGAAAGTCCGTCGACAGCTAGGTTTCCTTTCCGTTATTCGCAAATTCGTTATTCTAGTGTAGTCTCATGAGATTCCCCTCTCCAAAAAATAAGATAATGAAATGACTTATTTGATCTCTGCCCCTTGTTAACATATTAATTCATGAAGGAAGCTGCTTGTTTATATATATATATATATATATATATATATATATATATATATATATATATATATATATATATAACTTGAAGGGGGGGGGAATCAACAAACAAAAATGTCCCAGTAAGTCCCAGACATGAGAATGAACATTTTTCAAACATTAAATAATACTTTTAATGAAAAAAATGAGTATTAGAGATGCACTGATTGGAGAGGTTGCAGTTAATGGTGAAAGTTAAAGTATGCATGTATGCATGTGTTGGTTTTTAGTTATTAAGCACACTTTCACTGCTGCTCCTATTCCAAAATTAGGAATTAATAGTCTGTATTTATATGAGCTACAAAGGAAAATAAAATATAATGAGATGAATACCGTTAATAATGACTATAAAACCACATATTATAACAATATGGTCAAATAAGCACAAGGGTGCTCATGGTGTAAAGTGGAAAGGTCAGTGCTTTGTAAATAAATGAAAACAAAGTAATGATTTAGAGATTACTCTTCACACAGTTTATGTGTTAAGTAGCTGAATGTACTTCATTTCTAACGGACCTTAAATGTTGCAGGAAGTGTAACTGCTGCCCGCTGTGTTGCTCTACCTGATCATTGCATCACTGTGGTTCTGCATCATCGTGGCCTGGTTCATGGCCTTAAGCCAGGTGTTCATGTCTTCTTGGGTGTCGGCACTAAAGTAATAGGTTCGCATCCCAGTGTGCTCTGCCTGCGAGCCAATCACAGAGGTCTGCTTGTAAATGTACGAGCGCATACCAGTGTGGCTAGCCTGTAGGAAGACAAAGGTGGCGAGGTCAAGTGGTGGTCAGAGAGTCACAGAGCTGAGAGACAGAATGTTAGATGGGCTTCAGTCAAAGAGACAGGGCGATATCATGCTGCTCAACAAGAGAAACAACATCAAGGGCAACATACTGTAAGCACTGACCAGTACAGAAAGAGTGAATGAAGGAAATTCACACAGTAGAAATACAGAGACAATAATGCCAGCCAGTTACAACCCAAAAAGACACAACCTTTAAACAATGAGAGGAAAAGATACTCTGGTATGATGGAAGACTTAAAACCATGACTATCAGGACAAAGAACCCTACACCCAATTTTCCCTCATGAACTTGTCCCCATCTGAATCTTTTTTTTTCTCTCCCCCTACTTCCACTTAGGAATCTGTGAAGAATGACAGAAACATGCTCAACAGTAAAAATACAAAAGCTTTTTATAAGGTCCTGGACATGTTTTCAAGTACATATCTCTGAAAATAAGAGGGTTACATAAATCACAGTGAATGGCAGATAGTAAATGGCCTGGTTCATATATAGCGCTGTTCTACTCTTCATGAGCATGAAGTTTTTGGGGGTTTTTTTTTTTTTGGTCTGCAAAGAAAATGTAGTTGTCCAATAAGACAGCGAGCCTACTAGGCTATTACATTTAATATTGACAGGCATCTTCAAATTTAAAATGGATATTTCTTTCTACCAATATTTAAATGCAGCTTCAGGCTAAGGACCAAACTGAAGTATGCAACTAGCTGGTAAATGTACATGAGCATTTAGCAGCTAAATGGCTAGATATTTCTCTCAAACATTAAAGAGGACAGAAACAGAGCAAAATGTAAATGAATAATTAGAACTTTTTTTTTTTAATGAAGCAGCCAAAAGCATCTCTCTAAATAAATGTCAGTGTTGCTCCATGCCAAAGCCCAAACCAGAGCAACTGCAAAGGTACCCCAATGTGTTTCCAGGTTGTTCCACTTCCCCAAATAGCCACATAAAGTAATTTAAAGCATCTCTAAATAATTTGTCTGCAGATATTTCCTGCAAGTCCCCTTCACTGCATGCTAGAAAACACATGAACTGAAGAGGATTTAGTTCTTCCAGCCAAAGGAAAAAAAATAATTTTTAACTCAAAAATCAACATGTTCTTGGCTGCACTGCACTGAGGTCTACTGAGACTACCATCAGTATGGAAGTTAGTATCTCTGCCTCTCCTCAAAGTTTTGTTGAACTATAAAACCCAAGGAAAACCTTGAGCGCCTGAAGCCAAGTACTGTTTTATAATTCATCTATGATCTGCACTGAGAAAATGGTTTTGCTTTAGAACAAAAAATTATGTCACTGATACTATAATTTGCTAGCAACTTATTAATACACCATCAAATAACAGAACGGGTCTTAAATTCCCAGTACAGTGCATCCGTAACAGCTGTTTTTAATGAAGTCTGAGTGTTTAGTATGCTCAATAAATAAGTCCTTGTAAATGTGGGGTTATTAGAGCTCCTTTTAAAGTGAGCTGCACTCTATTGAGCACAGCTCTATAAATGTCCTACTTTTCCCTTTCCTTCCTTTTTTCCTTCCTGCAGCGTTTCAGTAGTTGGGACTGGAAGACAAATGAGAGCACCCACTCAACAACAGATGCATTTTAATTAAAAGCAGTTAGACAGTCTTCCCTGTCCTAATCCATCGCCTGAATAATGAGGGTAGTATAGTAATGTGTGTACAGTATGCTGTGTTGTTGTGGGATCCACTGTGCCAGCAACACAAGGGTTTCTCTGAGATGTCTGTACTTAGTTTATGATGTGATGAAATGAATGTGATTCTTGTATTCTTACAGCGTGACAGTCAGGAACACACAAAGCATCACTCCCACTCCGGCAGTTTAATGTACACACTTAACACGTTCATGCTGTTATATCCCTGCTAATATAAACTCTAAATAAACCCTGACAAATTGATACACACACACACACACACACACACACACACAACATGAGAATTCATCTCTCCCTCTGCACTGCAGTTTAAACAAGCTTATTTCAGTGGTTGCAGCTAACCACTACTAAAATAACTTATAATACATAATACAACACTACTCTGTATGCTAAAGCGTGGGCTTGACCCTGATGCTACTACATATTTGAAGATCTGGGAGCTGATCGCACCATTCACTTGATGCACACAGGAATCAGTAACTTGGCAAGTGGTTCAAACTCTTTAATGATCTTTATGTGGATGGAAACAAAGGAGAGGTGCACGTGGGATACGCACTGAGAAAGTTTTACTTGGAACGTATGGAGTTGAGGAGAGGTTGATAATGTCCTCAGTAGAATTCCTCAAAGTTGAAGAAGCTTTGGCATATGAGATGATTAAGTATAATATGTGTTGACTTTTTCCTGCCACAGTCCAAAGACATGCATGTTAGATTGGCCATAGGTATGACTGTAAGTGTGAATGGTCAGATGTCTCTCCATGTTAGCTTTGCGATAGATTGGCGTCCTGTCCAGGGTGTACCCTGTCTCTAGGCTCCAGCCCAACCACGAGCCTGAATTGCATAAGTGGAAGAAAATAGATGGAAGGATTGTAAGAAAAAATATTCTCATTCTGAACGTGATGACCAGTTGTTGGACCTTCGGAAGAGGAATGTTGTTTGGCCTCTGACCACGTTTGATTTTTTTTTTTTGGCATAAAAGTAAAAGTGCCTTTATCATGTCCGTGGCAAAATAGCAGATGTGCATGTGTAAGTGGTCAAAACAGGACTTCCTCAAAGTGATCCAAACTTAACAGGAGTCCTGGAAGTGGTCCAAGTCAGGGGCAGTGTAAGGTTTCTGCTTTCACTAAACTTTTCATTACATTTTAAATTATGTCTGCCTGTTGGTTGTTTATAAGATGCCTTATAATGTTTTCAGTAGAAATGACAAAAATTGTGGTCTCGTCAATTCACCTGAAGTGTTTGGGTAAATAAAAAACAAAAAAACAAAAACTGCACTCTTGCCACGACGCTAACCAGAAATAAACCACAGATGTCACCTGTGAAGGGCTCAGTCAGCCTTCTACTGTCAGGACTGGAGATGTGTTAAGGCAGTTTGGGGGTCAGGAAACAGACAGGGAAAAACTAGTTAGCAACTACTCATCATAAAAATGAATTCTAGATACGTCCAAAAAGCCATCCTAAATATCTTGACGAAAGCAACACAGCATCCTCAGGAAACAGCTGTCAAAACACGCCTGTTCACTCACCATCAGCGCTCTGACAGATGGCCTCTTACAGCTACAATGGGACAGGCTGCTTGATGAGAGAGAGAGAGACAGAGGACTGTGCCGCTAGTCAGATGTTTAGGCACGTGCGGAGATATCGGAATGCAGCGACCACAGATGCAGGCCAGAGGTTTAGACACACACATCTGCATGGCAGTATGTTGGAGAAAGTGAATTCAGACCCCAACATAAATGACAGAAACAAAAAAGAAAAACAATTTCACAGATGCTCTGCAAACAACTTCTCCCAGACCATACAGACTTAAAAGCACCAACCTCTTTATAATACATCAGTACTGATATACAGACATATAATGACACAATGCAACACACTTTACCAGCAGTCTAAATTAACACTGGAAGTCTCTGCCTTTTTTTTTTTTTTTTAGCAGGAATGCTGAGTGGGTCATTCAGCACTGAGAGCATGGCCGATACACCTACACAGTGAGTTCATACACAGCTAAGCCTCGTTTTCTCTCTGTTGTTTGTGTCTGTGTGGGGGCTGGTTCCAGTTTAAAGGGTGTTTCTGATTATTTGCTTCCTTCACCATGTTATTCACTTGTGTTTGATTTTTTTTTTTAAATAAAGCACCATTTTCTTACCATTGTTTCTGTTTCTATTTCACAGCCACCAGTAGCCACTATCACTTCCTTCCTCTCCATATCTTATCCATTCCTTTCCTCTTTTTATCATAGTTTCCAGTAAGAATCATTTCCCACACTTCCTGTTTTCTCTCTCTCTTTCAGCCTGAAAATATCACTCACCACTTGCACTCACATAAGCTTACAATAGCGCCTGCCCCATTCCTGTGGACACCCCCCACCCCCAACTAAAAAAAAAAAAAAAAAAACATGCACACATGCACACTCTCTTTGTCCAGACACTATTTAAAGAGTCATTGTGTTCATAAAGATAAGCCTCAGCATCAGCCGGAGCACCACAAAGCTGATAAGGTACATTCTGCTAAGCTTGCTACTATAGAAATTGAATCTACACTGGGGGGGGGGAATCCAAATGGAAACAAAAACAGCTTGTGGTGGCTCAGTTTTAAATTATGTCTTCTCTGAAGAAATGTCAGTGTTTCTGCTAGAAACAAGCCAAAGTATTACATTATTCTTCACTTTAAAGTTTCATGAAACAGCAGCTATTTAAAAAAAAAAAAAAAAAAAAAAGACATTTGGGTGACAATAGGGTTACATAATCTGCATCTAAAGCAAGAAATTTCTCATAGCTTTTTAAAAATACTTTTCTGCCCTTTTTCTCTGGAACAGTAACTTGAGGTGACATGACTTCCAAATAAAGCTTTTCTGCTTGCCATCGGAAAAAGATTGCATGCTGGTACAGTAGATGTGACAGATGGGAGAGACAGTAAGAAGGGCGCATTGATGAACGATAAGCTCAAATCCAGATAAGGCAAATACAAAGATTCACACTGCAATAAGTAAGGGAAGAGAGAATGAAAGACAGGAACAACAACAGAGGGGAAATTAAATAAGAGAACACTGATGAGAAAAAAAACAGTAACTTCAGCCAAAAGAAGATGTTACTATCAAGACGTGCATCAAAAATCAGAGGAATATACAAGGTTGCTGTATATTCTGTCAAGTTTGAATCAAAAAGCCACACCAAAGGCAGACAACATGGATATATAAGGTTTACATCGGGCAAAGCGAGAGAACATGAGAGCATAGAGTACCTATTTATGGGAGAACTGTCACTGGATGGTGCAACACACTCTCAGGGCAGGAGGGAAGTCCCAGTCAGGCAGCCAGCCAATGGGAACAAGAAAGGGAAGAGGATTCAGTGAATAAGGGAATGGGGGGAAAGTAGGGTGGGAGGTTGTTGTGGGAACCGGAAGGTGGAATTTGTGGAGTCCTGATGGGTATACGTTGATTTAGTAGTCAGCAGATACACCATTCAGAAACCCGAGTCCAAATCAAATACCCACCATTATCGAGCACAGGAAGGCAGTGGTCTTTTTTTTTGCTTGAAACTGTTGCTTGAAATCAAACAGCAGTTTGTTTTAATCTGTTTTTATGCATGTAATGTTTATTAAAGTGGGGCACTCTGCAGATCAAATGACTGTGTCAAACTAAAGACCAACTTCTTACCAGGTTGAGCAGCAGTGCTACAGTTTGTGCACCTGTTTATTTTTGAGACCAATACTGGTACCGATATTTGGTGATTTAAAGAGACGATATTTTCCTTTCAGATGTACGAAACAAACATATTTTCCAAAATCTGTCATGTTTACTTATCTATGAGTCCATAGTAAGATTATATGACAGTGAAGTTTTAAAATGATCTTGTTTTATTGTCACAACAAGTCCTGGATTACTGCCCGTCTTTGCTCGGATCCACTGGGTGTTCCAAACAAGTGGTGCCACCACGGAAGCTGCAGAGTACCCTCTGGTGGACATACTCTGCAACCTCAACACTGTTAACAGGGATGAAGGGTGTTTCTCCTGTCTCCTCTTTTTTAATTTTCATTTATCAGCCATTATAAATGCTGATACTAATATACTGGCAAATAGCTAATATCGGTTGGGCTCAAGCCATTATGTTTTCAACATAAGTCCATTATTTTATGTAATGGCAAAGGCAAATAAATTCAGTGGGTACAGGGAAAAATATTTATGCTTCCAATGGAAGGAAAACCTACAATATTTCTACTTATAGTCAGGAATGCATTGTATAGTAAACAATGCAAGTTCTGAAATGTTGAGTCATTTTCTTGTACCCACTGTATTTCTTTAGCAAATATCTTCTGTTGCACAGGCAAAGAATATTTAAAGTTATATTAATAAGCATGTGCAAACCTGTAACATGACACATACACAACAAAGAATGACAGGAACTGATTTGTCCACTCTTGTCACTGATGGTACCAGGTACACAAACAGACTCACAGGTCTGTTTTTCTACCACTCTTCACTTTGATATCTAAAAGAACACTAGTTTTGATGAAATAACTTTCAAGGAAACAAAGCCCTTTCCCCCACAGTATCTTAAAGCAGCAGTCATGCTCTGAGAATAATGGCAGACTGAGAAAGGGTGCATAAAAGTGGCAGGAGAAACTGTCACTGGTGAACACCCTGTGGCCTGGATAGGAAAAAAAAGTCTAAATATCACCAAAACAAAATGACCAAATGAGTCCAGCTATGGCTTTTTAAAGTCATGTGTTAATGTGTCAAGAAAATATTGAAAAGACGGAGAGAAAGCTAGAGTGAAACTAAGTTTTACTGGGTTTATACTCTATTACAGCACCTGCTGGATCAGTATGTTTGGATTCCTCCAACAGAGGCAGAGAAAATCTTTCCTTACTGTATTATATTTAGGTGATGATTTACTGAGCTCTTCACTGTTTTCTATTTTCTATTTCATTGAACTCTTTTTTTATGTAACCTTTTACCTTCCTGAGCTATTTTGTTTTGTGATATTGTATTTATTTTTATTGGCTGGGGTTGTTTTGAATGTTTTTGGCTGCTGTGCTACAGTAACTTCTCCAACTTTTGGGATCAATAAAGTATCTTATCCATCTTATTTATCCATCTAGCCTGTCTGTGTTTCAATATGTCCAGTGCAATCAAAGTTTTGTTTTCTAGCCACTTGTTTTAAATTTTTCCAGTTTTGCTTTCAAGGTCATCTCCATGTGCACCGAGGACTGCTTCCAGTGCTGCCATTTTTAGACTGTTCCTGGGATGTCCTGCTCAGAGTATTTAGACTTTGTCAAAATGATATTTAACTTGAAATTTTGGGAAAGAGGACACAGCTGCAAGAAGCCAAATCTGGTAAATAATACAGGTGGTTAGCAAAGACTGTGTTGAAAAAGCCAAAAAGCTGACATGTTTTTAGGGGGTGCTATGTGCCAGCACACAATAGTGTACCACCATAATTTCAGCAGCAAAGGTCCTCTCACAGTCTCTGCATAGCTCCGGATTGACAGTCTGACCCTGGGGGACAAAATCACGGTGTACAACCGCTTGAATGTAAGAAAAGCAAAACACCTGAGCTCATGCACAGCCTTTGAGCTTGGACACTGTGGAGCTTTCCACAGAAAACCTCCTGTTTGTTTGCTTTCTGGGTATGACCTAAACTCTTTTCACTAGCAGTGCTCCTTGATATGAGTTGCATCAGTTTCATCCATTTGACACAGAAATTTATAATTGCTCTCTGCACAAGTGTGAAATCTCTGAGCAGGTGGTCCAAAAAAAAAAGACTTCACAGAGTGATCTTTATATCTTAATACGGCAGCCACACTGTAAGAGATGCAAAGGGACACAACCTTGAAGAGGTTAAATAGGTCAAATTTAAATCATGTAAGGTTTTTGATTTTTTTTGGGTGGAGTTTCAATACTATTTGATCACAGCTTGGAGAAGGAGGTACTAGGATAGTGATGAACACCAATATCTGAACAGAGAAGTGCAACGTGTGAAGGCTGCAAACTTACCAGGATTCAGTACAGCTGTCATTTTATGCCCGAACACAACTAGAAGCTGCCCAACTTATCCAGTGCACATGTAAGGTCTATAGTAGCTGGTTAAACATGTTACGTCATGGAATAAACCAAAAGTTAAATTAACCATGTTCACCAAAAGCAAATAAAAGCCAGTGCATATACTGTATTTGTTTGCAAATGTGACATGAATTCACTCCTGCAATAGGGACAAGTGTGTGCTGTACACTAATCCTGCCTCTTAACTTTACACATGTTGGGCTCAACTCAGAAAACGTCCCTCAGGGCATGGAAAAGCTTCATGCCATTCCAGAGGAGCTTGTCTGTCTCAATACGACACTGACAGACAATCAGTGGTAAGCGACATTGCTGCAACAGCTGGTGAGTGCTGCACAACACTGAGTGGTGGCTTTGCAAGCAGGATTATTATTATTATGGGAAGGTGCTGGTATGTTAAAGAGAGAGAATTCTACAGTGTCATTTCAGATTGGATGTTTGCAGAACAAACTATTTAAAAACTAAAACATTTTAATTGAGCAGAAGTTTACAGGTGTTGCACAGGCCTTCTGCAGTAAAGCAGTTTTTCTGCTGTTATTTCAAACTCCTCTGATGGTGATCACATAGATCACTTCATGGAAAGTGCTTTAAATAGCATGAGGTGTATTATCTAAAGTGGCTCCTGTGGGAATAAAACCCATTATCTCTGTCTTCTAAAGTTGGAATACCTTATACATGATGCCTCTTTCATTTTGTGGCCGTGTTTAACACAGCAGAGCTGAAATTAAATAATATTCCAACAGATTTCTCTTCATATCACACCTTAAATGTTATGTTGAGCTGGTTTGGGTGCTCTAATTGGCTAACAGGAAACCCTTGAAACCCATTCAAGGAATTACTCAGAGTTTTGTTTTTAACCAAAAACCAAGAAAAACAGGTGGCTGCACACTCTCAAAAAGCAATTATAAAATAGAAAAACAAAAGATAAACAGCAATCACAATCTGATAAATGTCAGACAACAGAAGTACACAGTATAACAAAAGAGGCGTACCTTAAAGGCATACTTGCGGCTGATGTGATCCTCGGGTCCCACTGGTGAAATTATATAGCTGGGCAGAGGAATACTGCCTAGGACTGATTCCTCTCTGCTGTCTGAAGAGGGAGAGGGAGAGGGAGAGGGAGAGGGAGAGCGAGAGGGAGAGGGAGGGAGAGAGAGAGAGAGAGAGAGAGAGAGAGAGAGAAGGGAGGGAGGTCGGCAGGGTGAGGTAGAGGAAAAGAGAGGCAAGTGAGATATAGCGGAAATGAAGGAGCAACAAAATAAATATCACTCATCAGCCCAGTAATTTCATCACTGCCAGCCATCAGTATTATAGCACTGACAAACACGCGCTTGTATGCCATCACTCATACCACAGTGTATGCCAAACAGTAAATGACCACTCTGGTATTCCAGTGTCACAGAGTTAAAGCCCTTCTGCTCCAGCTGGCAGCAGGCCGCCTGTCCTCGGTCTCTGCCCTGCCCAGTTTACATGTTGAGATCATGGTGAGCACATACACGCGTGCACACATGTGCACACAGATTTGTCCTCAACCTTTTACCTTAACAAAAGCCTCCTCTTAACCCTCAAGGAGCCTTAAAAAAGTCTTCAAACACACTTTAAAGTGTTCACACATCTATAAATAAAGATTTATTTATTTCTTCTACTTGATATTGTGACAGCATGCTAGAATGTGTATGGGAAAGAGAGTGCGCCTGTGTGGAATGATTACCACAATGTAAAAATTAGTAATGCATGAAAATATGTATATGTGTGTGGGGGGGGCACCTGCATATGCGGGGCAGGGTTTGGCTGAGAGGTGATAAGATGGCGCTGTGGCATAAAGGGGGAATTGGTTAAAAATAATTCAAGGACCTCTGAAGGGGACATTCCCTAAATGGTGGGCAAGATAGTGGGGTCTTTTTTATCTGCCTTGCCCCCTCTGTTTCCCACACACACTTTGCAGGGTATGATATAGAGTAAACAAACCCTTGAGGCAAATATGAGTCGAGATATTGGCCTATAAAAATAAAACTGACTTGAGTTAGCACAAGCCATAAAAAATGTAAGAGAATATAAGCAGGAGAAACAAGGGGCCTCATTTATCAATGATTCCTACGCGCACTCATTTGTGAAAACAGTGCATACAAATGTTTTGACACACAGACGAATATTATCTTGTGCGTGAGCGTGCATAAATTTAGAAGCACTCAAGACCATGCGTGTGTAGATTTCTGTCATGAAGGAGGTACAAAATGCAACCAGTCCACTCCACAAAACACTTGGAAACACCAACACACCTAATAACACAAACACACCTAAAAATAACAAATACATTTTTCAGATTAGAATTTGTTAGAAATCATGCAGTCACGGGATGAATGTATACTATTAGAGGATTTAGCAGCAAGCACATTTTTAGTGAGAGCAAGGACCTACAGAGAGTGATGTGTAATCAGTAGATTTAGTCTTACTTCCCACGTGCCATCAACTTACTCCCATGTTAAAGAAGCACAAAGGCACAAATACTCCGTTTTTTTGGACTTTATACAAGAATAAGAAGTCTGTTAATATTTTATTTTATTCTGATTATAATCTGAAATTCTTAGGACTCAGCGTCGCAATATCAAATTCTTGTTTTTCCACTAACCATCAGACCAAAACCAAAAGAAACTCAAAACGAACATGACAAAGAAAAGCTGAGGATCCTAAACCAGATATTTTTAATAGAAAGATGACTAAAAAGATCTTTTTCAGCAGTTGATAATTCATTTTAATATACACATTTCTTTTTGTAATGTTGTTTTAAGTATTCAATGTTGGCTAATAAAAAAAAAACTTACTGCTAAAGCTCTGACATACATCATCAAACAAATAAAGTCTTAATAAAAAACAGCAGATAAAAGGGAGCAAAGCAAAATTTGGTTGGGGGTGAAAAAAAAAGATGAAGGGAGGAGATAAATCATGTTGAAGAGAGAGATCAAGTGTGTTCATGTTGAGAAGAGAAACCTTTGAACTGAGACAGACAGAAAAAAGGGAGAAAACAAAACAACAGAACCGATTTCACCCTCCTGTCGAAGTGAGAAGGCAGAGGGGCATGTACCAACATGTTTGGTTAAAACTACAGAGATAAAACAGGAAGGCGTGGAGAGGCAGATAACGAAAAGCAGGGAACGGACACCAATTGTGATGGAGTGCGATATGTAGATGTGTGAGCGGTGTTCATGGGTTGGAACCCGCAGACAGAGATCAGATTAATGCCCGCCTAAACTGAATTTCTGGCTGCTATGTCAGCTACAGTTCACCTAAAATCATCATAGCCTTCTTTACTCTTTGTCCTTTAACCTTTTGCATTGAATGTGGTCACATTTCTAGTAATCACATATGTTTCCTATCAAAACAAATTCTTCTCACTTGAACTGTGTAATCTTATCCATTTAATTTTTCAAGCAACACCGGAGAGCAACATGCAGACTGCAATAGTAATTCACTTGCTCCTATAGCACATCCTTCATCACATTTTATAAAGTTTTTGAAAGCTGCTGAATCAGTGTTATGCTCCTTCCTGAAGGCTGTGAAGGCTTGCCTGTTATGATCTATATTTTATTTTAAGGTGTTTATATTATTTTGTTCTAGCATGAATAAATTATTTGATTAGGCATAAGCAGGAAACACACAGGAGGCAAAACCGGCTGCAACCTTTAATTTAAAGAGTTCTTTCCTTCCTACACCCCTGTTTTTTGCACCCTGCCCGAGGCGAGGGTGCGGAGGTCAGCTGGTAGTTTGGGCACCGGGCCGCCTGCGGGATCCCCTAGGGAGAGTCCGCTCGCCCAGGTTGGCATGGATGGCGATGTGTCTTTCTCCATTTATCTTTGTGTGTGTGTGTGTGTGTGTGTGTGTGTGTGTGTGTGTGTATGTATGTATGGCTGGGCCTGGGTCTGTTTGCTAAAGCTGCCCGACAAGACAGGTTAAAAAACCAACAAAAGCACAAGTTTTAAGTCCCTCCACCAACACACACACTACATTCACTCAACATTCAATAAAGACTTACCTTTGTAGTAAAACAGACAGAAATCAGCCAAGACAAACCATTTCCTCTTCCAAAGACGCATCCCAGAGCTGTCCTGTAGAAAGAAAGAGGTAAGGAGTTTAAGTAAAGAATGCATAAATAATGAGATTTAAAAAAAAAAAAAAAACACTAACTGAAAAAAATAAGTAGGACTAGACAGAGAGCTTAAATAGGAAGAGAGGAGAAGTAATGAGGAAGATGAAGGGAGAGCCTGAGAAACAAGGATGCAGAAAGGGGAAGCAAGGGACAGCACATGCAGTAAGGAAACTAAAGTAACGAAGGGAAAGTAAGGTGGATACAAGCAAACGTGAAAAGGAAGGAGACAGAGCAAAGGGGGTGATCATTTGTCCTCATTCGCTGGCTTGCTGAGCCTGCCACGAGTGCTTTACTGCCCATTTTGTCTTTTATGATCTTTGGCTGAAAATAGGTCCATTCAAAGAGCTGAGGAGATAAAGGAGTAGCTAAAGATGTATGAAGCTGCACCCATATAATATAAGTATGTGAGTGGATGAAAGGCATAAATTGCACTATGCCCATCTGGCCATAATAGCGGTCATCTGTGAGCATTTGCGAGTAGAGTTACTTATTTATGGCAATGTGCTTATATTTATGTGCACCTAAATAGGATTCAAATTGTGTGTGCGCAATCATGCGTCCTGCAGCATTTGAAAGTTTTTTTTCCCAATTAAAATATAATTGCATTGCAGTAAATAGACCGTGTGCACAGTTGAGCGTGCACTACTGTCTGAGTGACTGTGTGAGCATGCCTCTTTGTGTGGTCATTAAAATATTGCTTCATAGTAACATCACTCACTGTTTGTCTTGTACGGAGGCCAAGAATCTCCCAGTGGGATGATACCAACAACAGATACTTTAAGTATAACTTCAAATAAACAAGTAGTTTCTAGTAACATGCTGACTGTGATTAACAGCAGGTGTTCTGCATTGCCAAAGCAAAGCAATAAATCAAGAAAAATCTAAAACTGGGTTACTGAAGGAAATGTAGAAAATCCTGCTGATTAAGATATCGATTGCTGTAAGAAAGCACAGTACCAGCAGTCTCATAAATACATTAAAATTATATGGTTATAATATGCTACATAACTACAATTATCAGGCTAATTAAAACTTTTCTAAACATGACAGCATTTCGTTAAAGGTTTTCTCTGCAGGTTATTTAGAAACTACCCTAAAACAATCAATCAATCAATCTCAGTTTAGAGTTAAAATAACTAGTTGATTTATCAGGTAGTTGATCAAGAGAAAAAACAAACTGTTGAACTGAAATTTTATATAAAACTTATTGGGTTACTTTAAATTATAATTGCAGAATAAATCAACAAAGGTATTATGTACTGTACTAACCCACTTTTTATACTATTATGTACACTTTTTTTACATTCATATACTTACATTAATTACTTTCCATTTTGAAATCACGAGCTATCAGTCGTGTCATGATAAGGCCTGTGCTGTCTGTAGAATGAGGGAAACTACTAGTTGGTATGACTCCCTCCAACACTGAGGCTTTGCTTTTGCCACAATGAAGGTGATATTTTTAGTTTCTACCTGACATTACCAGCTGGTGTTAAGCCTAGACGGTATCTGACAAATTGATAATGCATATAACCTTATGTTAGTAAGGTTATAATGGACAGCTGTCATATTCAGGTGTCAATAAGAAAGAAAAACAAAACCAGACTTGTCATAATGTAAACCCGATCCAAATGTTAACAGCGGATGTTCTGATTTAATTGTACCGTAGGTCAGAATTGGTGTTTCGGTTTGAGCGTCCTAACCTGTTTGTACAGCCACCCTCGGACCACCACAGGCACATTGGGATTCCTCTTGATGGACTGCTCTCTCTTCCCAAAGCTGTGCACCTTGCCACTGGAGCGGGAGCCCTGGGAAACACGGAACAAATAAAGAGAGGGATTTCATCTGATGTGAGAACAAACAATAAAAGTCATAAGCAGTAGCAGTGAGTGGCTGATAATGTCACAAATGAAACCATCTCAAAGCAATTTCATACCATTTTTAAAGTATTACACATGCACAGGTGATCCTTTCCTTATTCATCCATCAGTTATATTACATATTCACTTTGTTCAATTAGATAACCAACATTTGCTCAGTTTTGAGGCTATTTTGCTGCAGCTCCTCATTACCATTTAGTTACTGTGCTAAATTAGCTTGGTTAATTACCTATACTCCACCTTGGCGTGTTTTTTTTCTCTTTAAGAAAATTGCGGTCAATAAGACTGCGATCAAAATCGGGACAGTTTACTGTGTTACAGTATGTTATATTTGGAAATAGGCTGTCTGTGTCTCATCAGACCATTCAATCTTACTTATATCACTGAACACACTTTCACCCACACCGTGATTTTCTCTTGGCGGGTACCCTTCTTTTTCTGCCCTAGTTGTTATATAATTACAGCCATTATTTGAGCACAGACAATTTATGCACCAGATCTCTGTGACAGTCACTGTTGCTATGACATTTGTCTGACATTGACAAAGCCTCTTTAGACTGGCAGGCAGAAGGCTAAGCAAGTGGGCTTCTAACCTGCAGGTCAATATTTCAACAGCCAGACACACACCTGCTGGAAAGTCTGGCCTTTGAACCTGACTTGTTACCATCAAAGAAAGTTAAGGAATAACTCCAAGAACACTGGGAGGATTAAAAGACTGCGGGGACGTGCATTCATCTTTGTGAAGCTTAAGAATAATATTTAAAAAGTTGTGTCAGAAAAGGTCAAATATTCTATTCTAAAATAACCAGAGTAGATTAAAGTGCACTAAAAAAAAAAAAAGACACTGACATCTCCCATCCTCATTCATTTTAAGATGTCCCTGAGTATCATAATTAACTTATGCAGCTGTAATATTGCAGTTCAGATTATGGTAATATTGGAAGGTACAATATTACATTTTTTTTAAAAACCAGGGTTATAGGATAAATTCCTTTAATTAATTTATGTAAATATATTACCACCTGTCAATCCTATTTGGAGCCAAGGAGACTTTATAAAAGCCTCCACTGGATGACACCAGGGGCAGATTAATAAGCTTTAGGAGGCCCTGGGCAAAAATATGACATGGACCCAGGTGACAACAGTGTTTCCACTGTGTGAGTTTGTTTTTATTTGTTTGTTTATTTGCATAAAATTAGCAAAGAATTACTAACTGGAAGACACCAAGCAAGCATGAAATAAAGTGAAACAATATTTTAGATATTTAAAAACAGAGGTGGAGTCTTGAATTGAGACATTTTAACTTCGGCTGAGCTGCTTCAGGCGGTAATAAGAGGACACTAGCACATTAAATTCGGCTGATTCTGGGTGCTGAAGGCTATTGCAGAATTCAAAAGAGAGGGGAGCACAGTTCAAATAGGGAAAGACTAACAGAAGAGGGGTGGAGGTCAGATGGGGTGAAAAAAACATGCAGTAATGTCACCTGTCACACAAAAACAGCAGCTCCTACTGAAAAGATTCAAAGATGATTCAAAGATAATCTTGAAAGTAGCTCATACTGAAAACATCATTACGTTAGGCAACAGCAAGAAAATAAATGCATTGAAAGGATATTTCAAGACAATACAGTAAGTAGATTTTATTGTAAGGGATAACGGGCTAATTATTAGCAGCATTTAAAATTTTGTTAGTATTTAGATTACGTTCCAGCCCACTGACCTCTAAATGATGTAAATTTGTCTGTCATTACAAATATTCATTATACACATATAAGTAATACGGTAATTCTGCTGTTTCTCTGGCTAAAGAAACCATTCTGGCATTCGTGTTTGTGCCTGCCTGCTTTATAACATACTTGTACACGGTGCACATATTCAAGAAATCTCATTAAACCATCCTCTCTTCTGAAATCCTCAGAAGGCGGCCTACTCCCCCTGGCACCACATACACACACACACACACACACATAAACTAAGACATGCACACAGATCAACCCTGTCACCTCCCCTGCTGGTATAATAAAGCATTTGGCATGGCGGCTACATGAGTGTGTGAATGGACTGGCAGCAGCACTGGGAGGCATCCGCAGCTGGAAAACAACAAACAAATGCACTTGCTAATTAGCGAGAGGATGGTTGATAAAGGATGACACAGTCCAATACTGTCACATTGGAGTCCCTTATGTGTAAATCCTCGGTATGTATGTTTCAATGGACATTTCTTTTTCAGTATAGGTGTGTGTGTGTGTGTGTGTGTGTGTGTGTGTGTGTGTGTGTGTGTGTGTGAGAGAGAGAGATGCAGTGGTCTATTTTTAGGCTGAAGGTAATTCTGTGGAACAGACTGTGGTCCCTGCTGCACAGTAGCACTCTGTCTTATAGGCGAGTGACTGAGAGTCAAACCAGCTATTTACTATTTGACTGGCACACAATCAGACAACCAAAATGCCAAGAGCACAACTCTGAGATCTGAGGGTTACCAGTTCCAATCCCTAGCCAGACACAAAATATCTGGGAGGGTAAGTTAATTAAACAAGTGTTGTGCTTTGACCTCCCTTTAGAAAATTGGCTGAGTGATACTTTGAAGAACAAGTGAATATAGTCAATGTTAAAGGTCAACTAACAAGAGTCAACCTGTGTTAATTTAACTGCTAAAATACTTGATTGTACAAATGGCACATGGACTATAATGTTAGTTTCAATCCTTTATAAAGCAAAACAGGCTTACCATTGTTTGAGTCCAGGTTCTTAAATGAAAACATTTATTGCCTTTCTGGGGTTTTTTTAGTCTTTGAAAATCTCTGGTATTATTGTCAGTCTGAGAAATCAGATTTAAAGACACAAATTTAAAAAAAATTCTACCCAAATTTAACACAAATTTCCATGCTAAAAGAAATCTGAAATCCCCACACAAGATTCCACTTACTGTTGTTATGGTGTAGATTAGACAAGCAGGTGCCATTAAACATTGCAAAAGAAGCAAGCACAACATAGTCGACTAATTATTGCTCCAGTCACACTGGAGAAAACATTTGTTGGAGACTGTGGCGCAACCAAAATTATTGTGACCATGTGCAATGAACTTGCAATCTGGTTGCCTTTGAAGACATGGATCAGATCTGGGATCAGTCAGTCAGTTTTCAAAGAGACGCGCTGCAGTCAAGTTGTGAGCCATCAGCACAGACTGACTCAGACTGAGTGCAGTAAGCTGGTGCTTCTAAACTAGACAGCAATTATTTGCAAACTTTTGCTAATCTGACTGCAGTCACTGTGACTGTTTGTTGCCTCCCTCCAGGCGTATCTCCTTGTGATCGAAAGTAGCCACCCAGAGGCTGAAGGTGTTACACGCACAACCGCTGGGTCACCAGCTGGTTTCTCCAGTGAGACCATAAAAGAGTGCCGGCCAAACATTAAATAAATAATACTAATCAAAAGAAAACTTAATGGACATATGAATTTTACCTTTGATTCACATATTAATTTGACAAGGTCTAAAAACTTCTTTTTCTACTCTCAAGTTTTCTCTGTACCCAAGTTGAAAATATACTCTTTAAGCTATAATCTGGAAAATGCTGCCCTCCCCTTTCTGTTCTAAGATCCTCCCACATGATGAGCCCTGTCCTATGCCTATGCTAAATAAATCAACTTGACTTTTTTTAGCTTCACATGGAATTTGAACCCTGCTCTCCTGGGTGATAGCCCTTTTTAAACTACCTTACATTACATTACAGACCTGTGACTGCCAAACTCTCTTGTCAAAGCCTAAAGACTGTGAAGGCTCTGCTCCCTCTCATACAACTTAATATACTGAAAGATTATTATGGATGTTTCAGTTAGCGATGCCAAGAAACATTTTTACCTACCTGAGCTTTAATTTAGAATTTTTTTAGACAATGGTTGAAGATAAATATGAACAGATTAAACAGTAACTGAATTTTTTTGCAGTCCTAGCACATTTTTCAAGACAAAGCACGCAAGATTTCACTTAACACTGTGAATGAAACAATTAGAATAAATAGAATGCCTTTATTTGTCATTATACAGAATGTCCAATGAATTTGGACCATACTAACCAGCTGGTAATGGTAGATGGAAAAAGTCAAAGTTTTCCAAAGTCATTTGGATCCATTTTACCACCATTGCTGGCTAACACGATAGAGCCTTACCACTGCTTTGTCTTGGTAAAAACCTAATTCACCCAACAACAACTGTTGGTGACTTTTTCCCTTTATCACGTTGTTTCTCACATAATACAGGAACTCAAACATGAGGTCCTTCAGCAACAGTCCCGTCCTTTACTCTGCAATGTTCTCTGCACTATTATGTGCTGGTGTTAATGCTCAAAGCAGCACCTGAAGAGCGGAGTTACTTTCAAAAAGTGAGGCAGCAAACTGATGAGGCACATAAAGGCACAAGAATTCATAAGGGGATGCTGGGACCCAACAGAAATGTCTAAATGACATGGACTTTGATAAATCCCAAAGAAGTTAGTTGTGAACACAACATCACTAAATATGCAGCCAGAGACGGAGAACACAGGTGCTTACAGGAGAACTGTGAGACGCAGACACAGTTTTCATGAGAAAACTGGGATGTCTCACTGCTGTCTGATGTTTTGTCAGAGGCGGAAGGGATGTGACTTACTCAAAATTTGGATTCATTTTAAGATGGTGTGCAATGCAAGGGGGGGGGTGAATGACTCATCGTTCCTCTGAGAAAAGATTCTTTTGTTAACAGGTTTTCTTTTAAGAATACGGCTTCTGTGCCATTTCCCGGCTGTTTAATGGCAGGGGCAATGAGCCAGAGCACCTGGGAGAGCTGCAGACCAGAAAAACACTGGGGGTGGAAACGGTGACGGGGCGTTGTGATGGATACCCTGTCATCTCTGTGCCGTACACGATGACACATGTTCAATCTCGGTCCCGAGACACCTGTTGACAGGGCAGGATGAGATTTCACGCCACTATGGAGTTACATACGTACAGTATGTGAGTAAGATTTATACTGAAACAAGTGCCAGGGACATCTTTATGGCATACTAAACCACATGACATAGGACGTAATCTGCATGAGATCTGCATTTGGAGTTCAAACTGAAACTCATTAGCACTGTCTCTGCTGATTTGCTTCAAGTAGTTTGTAATTTTGCTAGCAAACTACCAGAGAAACAGACAACCAGAAAAAAGACTAAACAGTGGAAAAAGTGTTGCCTCTACTACAAACATAATTCAGGTTTGTTTCATAGTTACTATCATCCTAGAAATTAAGCCTGAGGACCTGGAGTTTAAAGGTTCCCAAAAATCCCAATACAAGCCCCAATATAATCTAAAGGGAAGAGGGGGATCTGGGAAAAAGGCAAGAGTTTACATCCTTGCATTCTTTTGCCCATATTACCATTTTCTTCTTTTATAGCAACTGTGAGTTGGGTGAATTTCTTTATAACCAACCAATTCATATACTATTGAGACTTAAAGTCAAGTAACTGAACTGGACCTCTACCATGTTTGTGGTGTTGGTACCTTTTGGAGCATTTGTAATGCAGTTTTTTGAAAAATAGCATGGCCTGCTGTGTACTTAATTGTACTAACAGCCAGTCCAAGAAGTCTACGCTCCAGTTCGGGTAAGTGAAATTCTAGCATTCAATTTGTGTGTTGCTTAGTGCTGATTAACAGGTATTGGTGAAGGGACACACCTTGCTCACCAGCTGATAACTTAGCGCTCAATTCTAACTTATAACTTAAGAATTGAGCCTGCTTCAGTGTACAAACCTATAACCTCTACCTCAAATTAGACCTCATGTCTGTATCCCTGCATGGCCATAATAGATTTTGATCAGCTGCAACAAGCTTTTAGTCTCCAATTTCTCATCATCATCCATCATTCATCCAGGCTGCTGTGATCTTTATCAGGGCTAGCCATGATTAACCAATGCTCTCTTTACCTGTTCTAAAGGATGGATGTGTCCTCCTGCGCTAAAGTCTAGAACAGGGGTATTCAACTCCAGGCCTCGAGGGCCGGTGTCCTGCAGGTTTTAGATGTGTCCCTAATCCAACACACCTGAATCACCTCCTCAGTATGCAGTCAAGTTCTCCAGAGTCCTGCTAATGACTTCTATATTTGAGTCAGGTGTGTTGAAGCAGAGACACATCTAAAACATGCAGGACACCGGCCCTCAAGGCCTGGAGTTGAATACCCCTGGTCTAGAAAGACATCTGTTTGTCTCGCTGTGTTGAGCTACTCGAATGTTAGAGGTTTGTACCCGTTTGTTTGTACATTCAGATATCAGCATCATTTTAATGTTTACTGATCGTTTTCAGCCCTTGCAACTGGTGAACTGTTAGGGTGCTTTTCTTCATTAAGAAGCTGCAGAGAATATAGTATGTTTATTACAGAGCTGACAGAGCTTTATTGATAGGTCAGGTGATACTTTGCCTTTCTATGCACTGCACTTAACACAAAACTGATTGTGGATTTTAACTTACTTCACCAAAGCAGAAAGCCTGAAGACTCCAGTACTGCCAATGCAACTCCTTTTACTACTTGATTCATATACTGCAACTCTCCACTGACCACAAAAAAAGGAATAGTTGGAGAGGAGAGTTGGACACAAGCACTTAAGGATACTAGAATTAAGAAGTATTTAGCAAAGGCAAAACGAAGACATAAATACCACAGCATTTTAAGAGTTTTACAGATGACAACATCTGCTAGCCTCAGACAGTCCAGAGAGTCTTATGGTAAAAAAAAAAAAAAAAAATTCATATCACATTTAGAACTAAGGGACTGTCCGAGGTTTTTCCATGATCTCTGCCTGTGCTCTGGCTCATAATAAAGGCTGCCTTGTTTGACAGTTTAATATCAGTAAACTGATTAATCATAACTGACTTAACCCATTGAAGCAGTTATTCTTTGTAAACACAAACAGTGATGAACGGTTACATTGATTGCCTTTGCACTTCATTTAACATTTGCATTGTGTTCATTTGTTCTAAGTATTTTAATTTAATTTCACAAAACAGGAGAAGTCGCATGAAAGCTAAAGGATTCATGAGATGAGCCTCTCTGTTGCTGCTTTAAGATATTCTAACTACTCAATGCAAAAATGAAGGAGACAAAATCAAATATAGTCTGTCTTTAATAACATAAAACCAGTCCAGAAATGACATAAAAAGGACAAAACTGAAATCAACACAAACATACACATGCATGCATATTGAGATACAGTACATACCGTAACTACAGACTAACCTTGGAGGCTGAAGTGTCCACAGTGGAGGAGGTGATGGCAGTGGAGGCTTCGCTGACGGTGGTGCTGGAGAGCTGCTCACCCGTGGGTCTGGACATCATGAGAGTACCCTGTGGCCTGCACGCACGCACACACACACACACACACACACACACACACACACACACACACACACACACACACACACACACACACACACACACACACACACACACACACACACACACACACACAAACAAAAATGTCAGTATACATCACTGGCAGCTCCAGAATAGTAGTGAAACATAACCACACCTCTGTTGTAGCGGTTACATATTTCCCAGGTTATTCCTGGAGAGCTGAGTTCAGTACATTGTCTCTAGTTTTGTTTTTGTTTTTTTATTAGGATCTGGCTTATTAAACCAATTTTAATACAACAAAAGAGCAAATAAATTTCCTCTTTGTACTACAAGTGTTGCTGGAGTTTCTGACTGCTTCAGACTATTTCCCCAGAACTGAGGATTCAGACTGCCCAAAGTGATTTCCAACAGCTTTTTCTACTCTTTGATTTAGAGGGATATCACTAGTGTGGTAAACATCTACAGCTATGAGTACAGAAGACCAGCCCACCTGTGGTTCAAACATTCTGCTTGCAAGGGGCAGACAGAAAATCTAGCTAATCTAGTAGAGTCCAAAAATAAAACTATGGAGTATGGCTTATATAAATATATTATTTGTATCAATGTGTTTATTTGGGACTCTAAATTAGGTTCAATTTGAGCTTTGCAAGCACCTGTAGGGCTTTTTTTGTGGGGGAAAAAAATGATAATCATCATTTGAGTTTTCCCAATGTGATTTATCAGAGCTGCTTCTGAACGGCTAAAGTCTGCAAGTCTGTAAAACACAACACATTAAGGAGGCAAGGGCGGATTTTGTGAACTGGAAGAGTGTGCTGGGGGAATGTTTCTGGTTGTCATAGAGGCCAGTGACAGATTGAGTGCATGCATGTGTGCGTGCGCACCCAACATCTCATGAAAGACTGAATGACCTGAAGACAGACTGTCCTAAATTTTTCATTATCCCCACAGAACACACCTTGGAGGGCAATGAATAAAATCTTTGCAGAGTTTGTGTGTGTGTGTGTGTGTGTGTGTGTGTGTGTGTGTGTGTGTGTGTGTTCACACAAGATCTATTTTCCTTTTGTACCTTCAGGTTAGCTAAGATCTATTATCTTAAACAACCTTTTCACAACAGGAAGCTGTTCCAAAACTCACAAACCAGATTCACAACAGAAAAATGTGTACAAAGCAATGCACTGTGTTGTGTAACTGTTTACCAAAGGTAAATTAGCACCATTATGCCTTATTCCAAAACTAAGCTAGATGCAGCAGTCCCATATATGAGACTGAGGACTATTACATAACTATTACACTATAAACACAGCAAAGTTTCAAGGGTTTTTTCTGTTTTTGATGGTTTACAGAGGATATACATTCGTAGATATTTGTGAATGGTGTTATGTATATTAATATTATATTATTGATGAGATTAAGCCTTTTTAATGGAAAATGATAAGTGCATGGTGGCACAGTCAGAGAGAGACATGTTAGGATTTGAAAAAATGAATATATTTGAAGTATTTAATATATATTGTTTTTAAAAATCACCTGTAACATTTTAAAACATTTTGCTTCCTTGACTACCATGTTAACTGAAGCTAGTACCAGTTCACATAAACATTTTGTAAACCAGAAGGAAGAGATATGTTTTTCAACATGCTGAGTACCATGTAGCCTTTATTATGACATGTTAAAAATCTGTCAGAGAAGGAAGTGATATGCAGCGTGAAATCTCAATAGATTGCAACACGGTAATTAAGGTGATATGGCTGAATATTCATTTGGCAGCTGTGGATCACTTTAAGGCTACAAATAAAGCAAGAGAACCAAGTCTTCTATGATTAGAAGAAGCATGAATGAATGAGTTTCTACATAAAACAGGGTACTCGGGGTCTGGTAAACATTTACAGTACTATAATTTAATGAATCACACCAGTCACTCGACAACAGGAAAAATGAGACAAAACACGGCAATTCCACACTTTGAAAATCTTTAAAAATGATTCTGACACAGTTGTGAGTTCAGCTTTTCAAACCTGACTTCACAAGCTTCTGCTTCTAAGGCTTGTGCATTGATTTATTTGCGCAGCTCTTTTTTACATGTTATTTTTTTTCCCTCTTGTTTCAGCTCAGCTTTCAGAAAGAGCAAAAGCAGCACACACTGAAGTGCATGTTCTTATTTTTTTTCTCTGATAAGCAGCCTGATTTTTATGGCTGTTTTCCCCCCTGGTTGGCAAGGATACAGATACAGCTGCAAGTCTACAATCATTACACAGTTCTACACCTTTCCCAAATACACAGTATTACTTGTACTTCTTAGTAAGGATTTAAATTTTTAGAAACAACTTCAGTCACTTTAAAATGATTCAGTCAAAGAATGCTTTGGCAATTTTAAACACATCACCCTCACTGTGTTCCTGCTAGAAGCCTGGAGCCTAGAAGGATTAAAACGTCATGTTACAAGGAAAGCAAATCCACATTTGTTTAGATGAGCCACAAACATGTTATCTGGCTTGATGAACGTTTAGCAAATCAGAGTTATGACTGCTTCTGATATTTAGATATTCACTGATTTTTAAAGTGATTTATGAGGAACAGTGACTGGTCCATGATGCTAAGTATGTGTCTCCCTGTCAAAAATGTGTCTGTTTTGTAAGACAGAAACATTTCCTCTTTTCTTTTGGGTGAAGCCACCTGTGGCTCCACACACCATCCTAAACTCCTGTTTCCAATCATCAGCTTTTGCAAGTACTGACTTTTGCTTTTGCAGATTTACATGTTTTGTTTTGCTTTTTCATATAAAGTATAAGTCAAGTAAGCGAGGATCACTTGGCTGTGACATATTCCCATTTAAACTGTATACTTCAAATTATCCTCTACAGACCTTTTTACTGATTATGGACCTTTTACTGTCCTCACTCATAGCTGTTTGATACAGTTTTCCTTATTTCACGCATATACTTGTAGGCTACCAACAATTGTGTGTGTGTGTGTCTGTGTTTTTAAAGCAGACAGTACACAAACAACTGAGGCAATGAAAATGACTGCCTTCATGATGTCTACACTGAGCATCTTTGCATGATGACAGACTCGTTATTGCCGCCGTCTTATTCTGAGGAGGAAGATGAGATTTTCTGTGCTAGATTTTTATAGTCAATGGGAGAACACCAGGCGCAGTAAGCGTCTGAATCTGTCTGATTAGTTTTAAAAAAGAAAACAGTGGTAATCCAAGAAAATTACTAAGTGTTACATTTCTCCCTGATTCATCCTTTCTCACATGAATTCGTACAGTTTTATTTCCCTAAGCACATTTTACTGTCTTGGAAGTGTCCCTCTTGGTTTAAAAAAAAAAAAAAAAAAGCCTGTTATTAAAGGAAAAAATGTTCTGATTGTGTGTGATTTGAAAATATTTCCAAAATAAAACTAGTATTGATTTTCATACTACTTCATTTTGTTGTTTATCTAAAAAAATATTTTGTCTTTCAGTAGCGTTGCTGTCCTCCCTGTATTTCTTTCTTTCTTTTTCTCCAGTAAAAAACACAGACATCGCTCTCAGCTCTGCCCTCCACGTTACAAGCTGAGCTGTAACACACCAAGACTGCTGGCAGTTTCAGTACAGCACAAATTTCTTTCCATATATGCATAATGTAAATCATCTGAATGTAGTGTGGGTGGGTTCAGAGAGTTCTGTTTTCACTATCCTGTCAAGAGAATTTCATGGAAACCTTTTAAAGGTCACGAACCCTAAAATAAAACTGAGATGCATTTTCATTTGAATTCTAGTAGAAAAAAAATAAAATAAAAAATACTGCACTGAATGGAATAATTTTAACTGATTTTAGAAAACATCTGGGGAAGTCATTGTTCTTTAATTAAGAGCTAATACTGGGCATAATTTAAGCTCTCCCATGACAAAAGCATGAACTGCTTTTTTGTGCAATAATATAAAACCATTATATTGGCTTATAAGAGGAGTTTTCTTGTTTTTAATTGCAGGCTACAGACAGGTGAGTGAGTGAGTGAGTGAGTGAGTGAGTGACATTACATTATATTACCAGTTTTATCATGAAAGTGGGCTAGTAAGTGTTAATGCAACTTTTGATTTGTGGTAATGATTTTATATTTTCTGTTTATATTTAAGATGTATATCTGCCACCGGACATTAATGTTCCTGTACAATAACACATGTTTCTTAGTGTTCTTTATTTTGGCACAATACTTTAAAACATGGCACCACGGGTGAACACGGTAAAGACTTTAGGATAAACTTCTCCACCTGATTCTAAAATTAAGTTGGCAGCTGTTACAATATCAGACTTTCACTGTATGATTATCAAAGCTGCAAAATAACATGATAATGAGGCCTTCGGGATAATAATCATTTAATAATTTGGGATAATAATCATTTAGATTCATCTATCACTTTTTGTATTTCAGGTTTTCCCATGGATCAAAAGGTCTAGCATGGGGGGGGGTAATGTGTTTTAAGCTAGTATCTATACTATATTTAGGTAAGTTAAGCTAAAGCACTTCAACACTATAGATTTCTCTGTAACATAAGTTGCATAATTATAATAATTCTAATTATAGTGGAATGTAGATAATTAAGATAGCTATGAGAAACAATTAGTGCCTTAACCTACTAGAGTTATCTCTCTATAGCCTCCTCACAGCCTAGGGTGCTAAAACAATGTTTTGACAATCAAAATCTGGTTAGTGTTTCAGTGCTCAGCTGCACACTGGGGAGAGTATGATCTGTCTCCACGGACCTCCAATTTATACAGAGAATAAAAGTCAACTTCATGTTTACTCAACTTTTATATAGAGGATCATCTCTAGTGATAAGTGCTGAGTCTCCAGCAATGACCCAAGACCAAGTATCAGTTTTTGAAGGTGATGCATCAGGTTAGGAGTACAACCAGAAGATCACATTTTTTAGACTGCACAACATGGAGATAATGTTAGCAGTACAGAAAGTATCACTGCAGTATTCAAGCTCTGATTCATGACTGATGAGTACAGGGCAGCAACGGCAAACCAGACACACTGCACTGCTTTTGCTTCATATTCCTCTTGCCTACACTCAAAGTGCTTAATACCTTTTTACATTTTAAAAGGCACTCCAGTGATTTTACACTTGAAGTTCAGTTTGCTCATCACAAGGGGTTTGAAGGGGTCACAACAAAAGGTGCTAATGGGCTGTCTTTACCTTGCACACATTTTCCAAGCTGGAACTATACTGCAGACAAAAGAGTCAGGACTCCGATTCTGTTTCAAATTTGACCATTTTCTGACTTCTCTCTCTGGGACTGCTTAAAAATAAAGTGTAAACATCTTAATCACAGCTCAGAATTGAAATAATTTTTAGAAAATGGACACAAGGGAGCAAATATCACTAATGACAGCTTAAACACAAAATGTGATGCAGATATCTGGTTCCACCACATCCCAAAGGTGCTCTATTAGACTGAGAGCAGCTGAATATGGAGGCCAGTACAGTACGAGTACATTAAACTCATTATTATGTTCAAGACACTGGTTTAAGATGGTCTGGCCTTTGTGAGATGGCACATTATCTTGATGGAAGCAGCAAGATGGGTACACTATATGTCACGTCATATTGTTTACACCAATTTCTGACCCCACTATCCAAATGTCGCAGCACAAATCGAGACTCAGATCAGGCAGCATTTTTCCAATCTTCTATTGTCCAATTTTGGTGAGCCCATGCAGACTGTAGCCTCCGTTTCCCGTTTTTAGCTGACAGGAGTAGCACCATGTGCGGTCTTCTGCTGCTATAGCCCATCTGCTTCAAGGTTTGGCATGTTCTTCTGCATACCTTGGGTGTAATGAATGGTTATTTGTTTTATTTGATTACTGTTATCTTCCTGTTACTTCCAGCTTAAAGTAGTCTCCTCTCACCTCTGGCATCAACAAATCATTTTCACCCAGAGAACAGCCACTCACTGGATATTTTCGCTTTTTATATTTGCATTAACAAGCATTTGAACAGGTCTACCTAATAAAGCAAGCATTAATTCTTTACCCTTTGGTTCTCTTTTCTGAACTGAGCGTTTTTTGGTTTTGTTTTGGGGTGTTTTTTTTTTGGCATATTTCAGGTCAGCTTCTAGAAGAAAATGACTGGGTGTACATCAGATGTTAGTGAGGGTGATCTCTTCCTGTAAAGCTTACAGGGGCTACCCTTGGAAAAACCTGGAACCTATTGTAATGGTCATCCATTAGACTACATCTTTATTGATATTTACTGAGGTATCAAAACTCATCATTAAGGGTACCGGGGAGGTCATCGAATGTTGTCTTTATGGAGGAAAGAGTTAAAGAGAAAAACTGTATGGTCAAAGCATGACAAGATAGGAACCCCAGCCTTAATCTCACTGTGCAATACAGACCATGAGTCAACATTAAAACTACAGTATGTGTCAGAGAGCAACCTTCCCTCCATTCCTTGAGAGGAAAAGATAAAGAGGTCAAAAAGGAGATTTAATCACACAGGAAAAGTAACTGTCATAAAGACTGACATTTTACCATCGGACTTTTTTAAAAAAATTATTTTAATGATATCAATCATAAGAAAAAAGGGAAAATGTCAATTGAGATACTCTGCAAACTCCCATATTCACGCATAAAACACACAGAGCAGAAAATGGAATTCTACACAGAGAAAGCTGGCATTTAAACACAGTCATACTTTCATGCTTCAGTTTGCATTACGAGGATCAAAACACTCAGAAATGTTACAATTAATTACCTAATTAAACAACTCACTCTTTAAACAAAGACTGGAAATCAGTATTTCAACATTACCACCCAACTATCTCTAAAAAAAATAAAAGCACGTCCACTGCATGTCCATTTTTCACTTTAAATTTTGTTTCCCTGACACTTCCGTCTCAACAAATCATCCAATGTGATATTCTTCTGTGACGCTGATGGTGCTAAATTACCTTTCGCTAGACCGCAAGACTTTAGTGAAATGGCATTTCATACTTTGCTTGTCAAGTGTTTTCACATTTTTTTATATTGTTAAATTTCAGTTTAAAATGGAGATTTTTGGTTTGGTTCAAAGTTAGAAAGATTAGCTGTATTTACATTACAGCATAGCTGTATATACATTTTCAACCCTAAAATGGGGATAAAATATGGAAGTGGAGTCACAAAAGGTTTCAGTTAGTTAAGCATCATGACTGTAGACAGAGGGATACTATTGTGAACTCAATAAGTGGTTAACTAATTATGGGCTGTCAGGCAACTGCACAAAAATATTATGAATCTTTATTAAATGCTATGAATTTCCCAAACAAAAAAAAACGAAAACAAAAAACAAATCAAAAGCAAATTCTGTACCCTAAAAAAAGTCCTTAAAACCTCCCCAAAAAGACTTCTGTAAAGAGAACCTAAGTCCACACACAGCTGCCAAACACTGGAAATTATGAGAGCATGACAAATCCAAAACCCCTGGACTGACAGCAGGGAGGAAAAACAAACTGGGATAGAGGAAATGAACCATTTTCCTGTGTGGAGCAAACCACAATTAAACTCCAACCTACCATGTAAAGAAAAAAGAAAAAACTTTCAGAATACAGTATTGTGAAAGCTTCTTGTGTTGTGGCTTCCTCAGAGTGTCACCTGTCAGGAGAAGCTTCCCGACATGGTTGAAACTGAGCTAAAGTGGCAAATGGGAACCAAACAAAATGTCCTGGATCTTAACCGCAGTCAGCAAGAAGATTTGTTGGTTTGTGTGAAGGTGTCTAATAAGATGATGGAAGCAAGGTGTATAGTAGTGGAGAGGCATGGTTGCAAAAATAAAATAAAATAAAAATAAAGTGCTCATTCTGTTTTGGGCAGACTGAAACTCTGGGTCACCACTTGGTGTGTCAAAATGTTCAAAAGCGACTGGTTTAGAGGTGCTAAGCATTCACCATGCAATACGATGGTACCAAGAAGAAGGACATAA
>JAMQGT020008773.1:0-18283 GCA_024447675.2 Pterophyllum scalare | reverse complement strand
ATGTAACATTACTTCGTTCAGTTACGTATTGCTCTTGTAGAAGAGGAAACGCTCCATGTCGTCATCGGTTAAAATGTCTTTATCGTATTCCTGACAGAAAGAGATGAAAAGAAAAAGGTTCTCAGTATGTTTTAATGCATGGAAGGACAAAATTTGGAAATTCCTCTCATCAAAATGAAAAATTCAGTTAAAAGATGAAACAATGGATTTGATGAGAAGGTATGTCAGTGTTATGGGCTAAAACAGTGCCATCGCACTGGGTGATTTTATAGTTACCTCCAGAGTCAGCACAACATTATCATCTTTCTTGCGGCAGGAAATGTGCATGTTGTTCTTGATAGACAGGACAACAGTCTGACCATCACCAAGATGGCTGGAGACATACCGGGACATTTTAAAATTCACTGAGGTAAGGAAACAAAAAAAGAAAGAAAAAGATCTCATGAACAGCTGGCAGACTGAGGCATGACCATTTTTAGGGTTTTCTTTGTAGTGATGGATGAAATATTCACATCCTCAACCTAAAGTCCAACACATTAATAATACTTGATTAAAACTGCAAGTCTTAACAAAGTAAAAGTAGTCATTCTTATTGGAACCGACTTTATTAGACTGGTAAAAGTGATGCTACATTTCAAAACTTGAAGTTGAGCAAATCAGAAGGGTCACCAGTTATGATATTACCCACTGAAATGTAGAGCTGTAGAACTATCAAGCAGCATGAACTGGAAATACTCAAATTAAGTACTGGTAAATACTGGTACTTTAAGGTATCTGCTTTGGTAAATGTGTTTTGTCCTGTGTACCTCTGTGTTGGCAGTTTCCTCCTTTCAGAGTGATGGCCTGTAACTCTGAGTATGGCTCTGACAGGATGAGATCTTTCTGCCAGTCGTCGCGCAGCGTGCACTCCTTCTCGCTGTTGGCACGCTGGAACTGCTTCCTTTTTGCTTCTTCAAGGGGGTTCCAAACAGTTTCTGCAGAGACGAGGAGGGTTATTAGCAGTTACAAAGCTAAGTAAGAGTCAGGCATGCAAGGAATGAAATGTGCTTTTAGGAAGCAGTTCCAGGAAATTCTCCACAGGATAAAAAAAAGAGAGAGAGAGAAACAAATGAAAGCCAATAATCTGCTGTAGCTCTCTTAGGTCTCACAAAAGGAAAAATTGCACCAGTAATGACATCAGTATACTTCTGCAACAAAGGACTAAAACTGTACAGCGTATAGAAAATAGAAACTGTTACAAAAATATTGAATAAACAGTGTCTAACTTATGGAGTAAGGGGAAAAACACAGTGCTGATATGGGTAATACTAAATGATGGAATTACATTTCAAATATTAAACCGTTTCAACCTTCAGTGAGACTCTGCATAGAGCATAATAGTATGTTGGATGATAATTACAGAGGGCAGGTTTTGTCATTTCCAGTGTGACCTGGTGTTGGCAGCACTGTCTCATTTTTAGAAAGCCTCCACCTGTGTTAGCTAACGGGCCTGCAGCAAAACATATGAACTTGTTTTGATTTTGATTAGAGTAACTCATGATACTGTCATAAAATAAAGCTCACAACAGGATACAGGGATTCTGTTTAACACATGATGCCTTACTAAACAGTTATCCACAGTCAATCATAATATTTGTGACCCTAAAGAACAGAATACCACTAAAGGCAAAAGCAAAAATCATGTATTTATTCACTGCAATATATATTTTTTGTGGGATTTTTATTAATATTACACTATATTACACTATTAAAAGGCTATAGGTAATCTGAGGCAATGTGTGCAAGAAAAAGAACTTGCAAGCGTTAAAGGAACTTTTAATATTGTAAAACAGTAATATTACCTACCTTCCACTACACTGTCCATAATGTTAAGGACATCATCATCACTGAGCTTCTGGTTGTGCAGACTAAATGGCTTTTTCATCCTGTTTACCCCCAGCACTAGAAGAGCCACACTCTGCATGGTCTTCCTGTTGTGGGAAACCATCAGCTCCAGGTCCTCATTTAATCTGAAGATCTCACTTTTAACATCCTGCATAATAAAGAACTCAACATCAACATTACCTTCTGTAGCTGTGCAAGAATGTGCAGGTCAGGACAAGTTATTAAGCTCAACATTGCTTCATAAAGAGTATTTTTTCATAGATATATTGCTACTTACGCACACTTTTTTTCTAACATGTATTCATGTCACTTCACTAAATATTGCTTACACACTCTTGCAAGTACAACCCCAATGCCAAAAATGTTGGACTCTGTGCAAAATGTAAATAAAAATAGAACGTAAAGTTTTGCTAATCATAAACCCATATTTCATTCACGATACAACACGAGAGACCTGTCAAATGTATAAAGTGGGAAAATGATGCAGGTTTTTGAACTGGGCGCTGATAACAAATCTGGAGGGCACAGTGCCTGTGTTTTCCCAAGATTTCAAATTTTGGATTGTCTAATCAGACAATTTGCCTCAGTCCAGCTTTGATCGAGAGGAGATGGTGATGTTTCTGGATCATGTTTGCATAATGGCCTCTTCTTTGCATGACTGAGCTTTAACCTTCATTTGTGGTTGGCACCATCTCAATGGGAAAGGTCTGGACTGCAGGCAGTCCAGAAATTATTGTTCACAGGCTATACATTCAGAACATGTGCTTCAACTGGTAGCAGCAAATTTCGGTGGCTCTGATCTTTACTCAAACTTTATTTTTGTTGTATTCTTATCAGTTCTTAAATTTTTGTCAACTACTGATGGAGACTGCTGTGGAGAGAAGAGTTTACTCAAGTGAAGAGCTTTTTTCACTGACATGGAACAAATCTGTGGGTGTCAGAGTGGCTCAGTGGGTAAATAGGTAACCATGTGTGCGGCATGTCTGTGGTGCAGGTGGTTTGAGTCTGACCTGTTACCATTTACTGTGTCTTCCCGTAAACCTCTCTCCCCACTTTCCTGTCACTCTTCACTGTACACTATCTAACAAAGGCTGAAAAATAATCTTTAAAAAATGATGCCACCCTATTCCAGCTGAGATAAAGAGGGGTTTTCATGGTTGCCAATGTGAAGGCATGGAAGTGGAGATTTAAGCCCTTCCTGCCAACAGATCATCATGGGAAATGTCAACTCTCTATCCAACAACAGCGATGAGCTGTATTTGAGTACTGGTGAAGTATTGGTGAAGACTCAGAAAGTACTAGGTGAGTGCAGTCTTATGTGTTTTACTGAAACATAGCTGAATCCAAAGCATCTCAGACTCTGTTGTACATCTACCTGGTTTCAGCCTCATACAGTCAGACCGAGATGTTCAAGCCCAGAAAAAAGGTGGGGCTCTGGCTTTATTTGTGAACCAGAGATGGCGTAATCCTGCGCACATCACCGTGCACCGTGCTGCAGGATGTGCTGCCCTGATACTGAATTATAATACTATGTTCAGTTATATCATAACAATACTTATGCCCATCACCATCACCCACTTTACCATAAACATCTTTATGGAACAAGAAAAAACATCAGTAGTGGAAGACTCTCTCATTGTAAAATGGAGAGATACAGGAAATCCTTCAAACCCACAGCCATCAGGCTTTTCAACTCTCATAGAAATAGCAAATGAACTATGTGACATATTTTATGTTGAGGAACATTTTTCTGAAATTGTTCCACAATTTGTAGACACAGTTTTTTTGCTGATTGGGGAACCTCTGCCCATCTTTACCTCTAGCATAGTTCTGACATGGAACTCACTTCATAAAAACTCTTCCTCTTTAAGATCTTCTTTTTTATGCCCAATCATGTTACTGACCTTTTGTCACAAAATGTTCCTTCAGCTGTTTCTTTTAGTACCACTTACTTGTCTTTTGTTCCCCTACAATTTAAAGTGCCTTGAGGCAGTTGATATGATTTGATGCTTTATAAAAGAAACTGAATTGAACTGAACTGAATGTACATGAGACTGACAATATACGTGTGTAACAATAAAACTATATGAGAAGGAAGTCTACCTCCATGTGAAAGCAGGAAGAATGCAATCTTCTCATGTGTCATTCAGGTGAGCTGAAATACCAATAAAACATAACTATTAAAAATCTTAAATATGCACAATTAGACTTGGAGAAGACAGTCAGAGGCATCATAATTAGAGGGGAAACTGCAGGAAGCCTCATCTAAAAGACAAAGGTTCAGCACCCTTGTGGGACTTCGTGAGGTTAATTTTTGTTTTTTACCTATAAAATTTGTTCTTCCCCAAGAGGGAAGTTGTATCTCAGCTGTCACAGGGCAAGAAACAGTGTACACCCTGGACAAGTCGCCAGTCCGTCACAGGGCAAATATACCTACCTCACGCCCTATGACAGCTGGGCGACAAATGACCCCCTACCCCCATCCAACCCTGAAAAGGATAAGCATAAAAAAATGGATGGATGGATGGATGGACGGATGGATGGATGGATGGACGGATGGATGGATGGATGGATGGATGGGAAAATTGACCAAAAACCTCTGGTGAATAAGCAAGCAGCTTGTAAGTTGAATAAACAACTAATAGGTGTCCAGTGCAAAAAAAAAAACAAAACAAAACACAGGGCTCAGTCTTTTATTTGCTAAATACTTCAGAAGTACACCTTTCTGTCAGTTTTAGGTTAAGTTTGGGAAAAGACGATGGTTTGTTAACCTCGCTTAGATTTTTCCTCCTGGGGTACCAGCGAGACAGGTCCCACCTCATCATGTATAACTGGTTGTGCCTGAGAGCTTGAGTGTAGTAATATACTAATAATATTAATCCTAATATGCTGATGACAAAGGAATTGGTGAAATGGCACATTCCTTCAAAATATAACTGGCACACATATAAACCATAATATATATTTTAAAAAAAATTTCTTTTGTAAATATAATTGCGTACTGTGCAGTATGTGTGAGACATAATTTTTGGTAGACGGGGCTTGTTACCTAATCAGATTAAATATAACATAGATTTGTATGATGAATTTAAAACATTGGATGGATTAAAGACGTGTATAAATGTACATAAAATTTTTCATTCTAATTGACAACATAAACCTACATAGCTCCATTCAGTCATGTCTGTTGTAATCTAAACAACATGTTTTGTTAAGCAACTTATTTAGACCCAGAACACAAGAACAATGATTGCAACGTGACACAAATAGGGAAATGAAACAGAGAGCCAAACTGGAACTGTTCCCTGTTTACAGACAATAATTCAGGATGTAAAACTTAATTTGCTGATGTTTTTTTTGGGAAACTCCACCCTTGGCTACTATTTTGTGGTCAAAAATATAAAAAGTTCAGAATTTTACCCAACACATCCATAATTCCTTTAAGGTGACTGCTACATAAAATTTAATTAGGGGTGTATATGATCACATAACAACTTATAATTATGACTGTTATTTTAGTAAAAACAACATTAGCTTTTAGTTCAATTTTAAAAATTCTAACTGAACAAAGATTTCTTAAACTTACCAGTCAAGAGCTTGAGAGAGATCAAAGTCACACATAGTTGCAATGGAGACTGTTTTTTTTTTTAAAAAAAAGCTTTCACGTACTGATTTTAATAGCACTTCAAGCAATTAGTGTCACTTGTTGCAGCGGCGGTCTAGTGAGAGTCAGAGTGTGAGCAGCTTCCTTTTTGAAATGAGAGGTGGACTCTCGCTCTCTATCAACATAAACCACACTGCCACAAGTTTGTCACAGGGGAAATGGAAAAAATGTGTTTGCTGCTTAATGCTACTCATTTCTGGATATTAAACATCATAAATTGAGAAAAAAAAACAGTTGAAAACAAGTGAATTTTTCCATTTTATGAAACCAAATTTAAAAATGGATGAAAAAACACATACGTAAATACATTACTCACCTTCTCCCAGATCTTTGATGTCACTTTTGGCACAAAAAGTGAAACATTTGGCTAAAAATTAGTGGGGGTGTATACATACATTTGAGCATGTATGTATGTATGGGTACAGGTGTCTCAGCATTTTGGCCAACTCCATGTTGGGGTTTTTAGAGCTGGAAGGCCAAGACGGTAACACTAACAAGCTCAGTTAGCACACTGCGTACATAAGGTTTGTGTGTGTGTGTGTGTGTGTGTGTGTGTGTGTGTGTGTGTGTGTGTGTGTGTGTGTGTGTGTGTGTGTGTGTGTGTGTGTGTGTGGAAGGTATCTCAGCCTTCACAGGGCAAGAGGCAGTGTACACTCTGGACAAGTCGCCAATCTGTCACAGGGCAGATATACCTACCTCACACCCTATGACAGCTGAAGATAATAACCCCCTACACCCATGCAACCCTGAAAGGGATAAGCGTAAGAAAATGGATGGATGGATGGGAAAAGTAACAAAAAATAGTTGTCTTTACCACAAAAAACTGCTTCGGCAGAAAACCTCTGGTGAATAAGCAAACAGCTAAAAGTATCATAAGTTGAATAAACAACTAATAGATGTACGATGCAAAAAAAACACAGGGCTCAGTTTTTGAGTTGCTAAATACTTCAGGGGAATCTGTCATGTTCAGACACATTCCCCTGAAATATAGTCTGATATATCTGGTATGACTGGACATTTAGGACTTCTCTGGTAGAACTTGAGATGTAATATTCATATAAAAGCAGTTTCACCAGCAAATTTTTGTCCGATTTTTGCCGGATGATCTCAAGTTGAATGAGAAGCGGATGGCTTTATGTGGTTTTCTTTGGGGAATTCCCACTACCACTGTTCACCTCCAGACACTAAGAGGAAATTGTGTTGTCATCTCTTACGATAGTTTCACAGAAACCATTGTTGTTGGTTGGTACAAACTTGTTAAGACTTGTTCTGATGCATTTGTGAATTCTACTGCTGCAAAAAGACACTAAAAGATTCTGTGACATTTCTGGTTTTCCCTACTGTCAAAGATTCATCTTTCCATCACTACTCTGACTCCACCTCAGGAGCATCAACCCAGGCTTATAAAACTTAAGCCCCTCCACAGAAAAAAAATAACATGCAAGCTATTATCAATTAACTCAGATAATAGATATTTTACACTAATAAGTAATAGTGTTGGAGGAGTAATGCTAGAGGGAAGCTGGCTGTGCCTTCTGACCGCTGTGTAGAAAAATGGTGCAGGATTATGGATTGCATTCAACATTTTTCTAACAGAGGAGGAGGAGAATGGTTCTGTTTGCAAATGTTCAGGTGGTTAGAATTCACTGTATCTGCGTGTTCTACCCAGCGAGTTTCTGGAAGCAGCTTACTAATGAAGCTTACCTGCTTTAGCTCATAGCTTAGCAACAAATTCTAACTCTGGTCACCTCTGGCTCTAAAAATACAATGCTGTGGTGGACAAAACACAAACAATGTGGAGTGTACCAAATCAGTGAGTGATGGCTTGGTGGCTTTGGCCATCTTTTATGTACAGTATGACTCTGACCTGAAATTCCAATATAATTAGAACATGGCAAAGTTCAAAGAGCTGAGATTTGAGGTTCTATAAACTATAAATTATCGAAAGGTCACAATAATCATATTAATGGCACTATGACAGTGTGAGTTAGCTTTCAAGATCAGAGGTCTGCGGTTTGCTTCAACACAGTGGTTTTGGATTTAGTCAAATTTTGGGCTTGAATTATTTTTTCAGTCCAATCTTGTAGTTTCACGCTACAAGCTGGGGGGTCTACAAATATGAACTGGGATAGGCTCCAGCCCCCCGTGACCCTGAATAGGCGGACGAGAATGGATGGATGGATGAATGGATATTTGTAGATTATTCATGACATAATTCATTTTAATTCATATGCGTAGACAAATACAGAATGAGATTAACTTTAAAAGCTCTTCATAAAAATCTTCCAAAAAGTGCTGCAACAACATAACCTTCATGACATTTTTTTTAAATACAGCAGGTACAGTGCAGACCTTTTCTGGGGAAATTTGACTGTGGAAACTATACCCCCACATCTACTTTTGACCTATTCCAACATGAGGGGAATTGCCAGTGTAATTTCCAAACCATGAAGTCACAAGAAAGAGGCTGAATAGTCAGAATATATATATTCAGAATCTATACAGATGTATACTGCGTATGTCACAGAATAATGTGTTTGTAATGTTGCAACTTTGAATTTATCCTTATATAAAAAGTTGAATGAAATGTTTAGCTTGCATTGTACTGACCTATTTACTATGCTTAGCTGCTCTATGGCAGGAAGTGGTTATATTGGTGCATGTGAAACACAGAGGTACGTTGTTAACTGCGCAAGATAGAGTTTGAAGTATTCATGTACATTAGCTTGAATTAATAAGTTACTAAGTTATAATTTTAATACCCTGCTCAAGTCCTGCTCTTCAAATATTGAATTGTGAATCTGTGTACTGAATCTGCAGGCTTCAGGCTGGACTTCCTCTTTAGAGTTTCTTCTTGAATTATCTTGCGTTCATTTCAATTCTTTCTAGATTCAGAGTTTAGAGATGTAAATGAAGCCACACAATGGTATCAGGTGATCTGAAACCTTCCTTTGAGGTGACACGATAAGGATGTGAAAGATCTCTTGAGACCTCAAGATCTTAAGGTGAATTTAAAGTCAGAGCAGGCTGATGCTCAACTAATGTTTTGCCTGAAGTACTTGAGTTTACTGTGAGTTTAGTGTTAATGTGTTTATCTGAGGCCAAAGATTTGTAGAGCAGCATTACATTTTTGTCTGAACCCACAATAACTGATTTTTGTCATTTTTCATTAATATTTTTGATTTTTCATTAATATTCTGTTTTTTTCTTCTTTTTTCTTTTTTTTGTTTAATATTGTAGGGTGTGTAGCCTATAATATAAAGGGGCTATGAATTGAATAGAATTTTGTATTGACGGTTAACCAGATCAAAAGAAAATGTAGCTGCAAGCGCCGATTAAAGGCCCTCATCTCCTGCGGGCCACCTGCCCTGCAAACCGTCTGCGACACACCTTCAAGCCCCCTGCAAGCTGTCTGAGAGCTGCTGCTGCCAGATGTAACCCTACTGGCAAAAGATGCAAATCTTGGGTTGTGGTCACAGCTGCAGTGTGCAAAATGAAGCATGAGTCTGATTGACTTTTTTGATCATGATGGTGTACAGAATGTCTGTACCCAATTTCATACATGTATGGGAAACTAAATCTTTTGCTCTTATATAAAACCACTGCAGTATTTGGGGTGTGGTCACAGCTGCAACATGCAAAATGGGGCATGGGTCTGATTTCATACATGCATGGGAAACAAAGAGCTTTGTAAAGTTGTGTTTCTTTATGCAGGGGGCACCATTGTGGCAATTGCCAGTGTTCCTACATTTATGGATTCAGTGTGGGTCTGTACATAAGTGACTCCAAATTGGGACAAATCGGGCAAAGCATGTGTGAGGGATGGAAAGAAAGATGAGGCTGAAAAATGTTCAAACAAAGGCCAACTTCATTGGCCTGTTGTAAAAAGACCGTTGAATATTCTGCAAAACCTTCAACACCTTTTGATGCCCTACTTGTCGTAGATGATGCTGAGCCATTTTGGTGTCACTGGGTCAAATGCCCTGGGAGGAGATTGTTCAAGTACGAGGTGTGCAAAATTGATGACTTGGCAAAGGACATAATTCAAGCGAAGATGGCTGATTTCCTGTGGGGTTGCCATAATAATAGAAAAATGATAAAGAATAATGAAGAACTTGAGCAAAAACAATTAGGCGCTTTTCCAGTCACCCTCAAACTTACCCTTTTGGAAACCATTTGACATGACACACATACCCATGGGGTCCAAGGTCACTTGTGACTGCATCCCATGCAACGTTGAGCATTATTGTGCATTTTTGCCTAGTGATTCCAACAGGCTCCTCGCCGACCACTTCAGTTGGCTCGGGCATAATAAATTAAATATCAAATAAAATAATTTAACAAAGTTGAACTTAAAAAGTTAACTAAATGTGTGTGCTACAAATAGAACTAATGGATTTCAGCAATGTCAAATGTGAGTATGATGATGTGAACTCAACGATGTCATTTGTGCGTGCAGTGAATATGAAACTAAGATAACTCAAATGTGTAAAAGTGTGAGTCAGTAGGGCTACACACTTTACAGTTGTGTGGCTGCAAATGCAGCCAGGTGCTGATAATCAAATACACTTGATTAGTTGATGAGCAGCAAGTCAATTCAATTAAATTCATAAGCTAATGTGCACTCCACAAATAAAGCTTGAAACAGCTCCAGGTGTTAGAGCAGCCACCTGAAGCTTTTGCTTGCATGAAGAGTTCATAAGTTTATGACATCAAGTTCATGTAATATTCCTTTCTAGGCTGGGCAAAATGGATAAAATCAAATGTAATTTTCTAATACTTCTATTGGTATATAGAGAATATTGTAGGTATGACTACTGGTGCTTTTACACAGTGTTGGTATATTATGGATATACTGACCAGTCCTATTCTGTTCACTTGTTCCATACGTCATATTATAAGATTATGTATGCTTTTTTCTCTGATTCCAGTGTTTTTGTTGTCTTCTGTTTTGTTTCCGTTTGGACTTCTACCTTCAGTTTTTTCATTCCTTAGAGGTTTCATGGTTGTATGTTTGGCAGTGTTAATGTTTCTAAGCTTTCCCATTTCTGTTGTATTGTTTTTTGCTTTAACATCTATAAATGAACAAAATCACATAATGCTCTCTTGAGGCACCTTTGGCATGACAATATTGACAGATTTCCTTGAGAAGGTATCTATCTGTCATGGGATTCATCATCAACATTGACATCCCGATGCTGATAATTCCAAAACAGTTTCAGTACATCTGAACCTACCCCTTTAGCCAAGAACACTTGGAGCTCCTCTTCAACTCAATCAAGGAGGGAGCATTCCACACCTCCATTGTTGAGGTTGATTCTCAGAGCTATGGCTGCAAGGTGGTTGGTGCCTGCCATGTGTAGCAATCCCCAAACTAGATGGTGGACACCTGAGGTGAAGGGATCCATCAAGCTGAAGAAGGAGTCCCATCGAGCTTGGTTAGCTTGTGGGACTCTGGACACAGCTGACGGGTACAAGCAGAAGGGGGACCAGATGCTGTGCTCCAACTATTGGAGGATCACACTCCTCAGCCTCCCCAGAAAGGTCTATGCCAGGGTGCTCGAAAGGAGGGTCCATCCATTAGTCAAACCTCGGATCCGAAAGGAACCATGCTGCTTTCGTCCTGGTCGCAGAACAGTGGACCAGCTCTTCATCCTCTTGAGGATGTTCAACTGTGGATGAGAGTTTGCCCATCCAGTCTACATGTGTTTTGTGGACTTGGAGAAGGCATTCAACTGTGTCCCTCTGGATATCACGTGGGGGTGCTGCGGGAGTATGGGGCGTATGACCCCTTGTTGCAGGTCATTCAGTCCCTGTAGAAATGTTCTGGTGTTGGACTCTGTCAGGGGTGCCCTTTGTCACAGATTCTGTTCAGAATTTTTATGGACAGGTTTTCTATGCATAGCCAAGAGGCTTCCATGCTGAATCTCAGAATCTCATCTCTGTTTTTAGGGGATGATGAAGTCCTGTTGACTTCATCAGGTGGTGGCCTCCAGTTTCATTGGAACGGTTCGTAGCTGAGTGTATTGCCCCCTCAACCCGGCCCCAGGAGAAAACAGATGGATGGATGGATGGATGGATGGATACTCTTTTTATTGATCATTAAATTTTTAAATAATTATTTTGTCTAAATGAATTAAACAAATGAAAAAGTAATTTGTAAATTAATTCACTAATGCATATTTTATTGCACAATTCATTATTGAACCACAAAATGCTTTATTTCGATGTGCGTGACTCTCCCAGGCCTCCATATCTTCTAAATTAGTGATACACCATTTCTTATCTGCTTTAAGCTGCACGTTTGTGAGTTATACCAGGGAGTCGAGCACTTCTTATCTGAGGCTTTGTTTTTCAGCCACAGTATACAGTGAGGATGTAACACTATTAATGAGAAAATCTGTGGGAGTAGAGATAGCTGCTCAGCATTGTATTGGCACAAGGTACTGAAGATAACAGTCATACATCCTTAAACTTAGTTATGTCACTTTCAAAAAGAAGTCTGTGGTAATGAAATGTATTCCAGACTGTTGTGAAATCCATTATTGTAAATGTAAATGTTCTTATATAGTGCTTTTCTACTCTGCTTTATATCCAACATGTGTCATTCACCAATTCAAACACTTCTTTCTACAGCTAAGTGCTTTCTCTCTAACAATCACACATTCATACTCCGATTCCATTGGAGAGCAGCTTAGGGTTCAGCATCTTGCATGCAGACTGGAGCAGACTGGGACTGAACCACCAACCTTCCAATTAGTAGGTGACCTGCTGAGCTACAGCCACTCCTAATATTACTATGAAATTATCAGACAAAAGAGGGCTTTCAGGGAATGCTGTTAAATGTTCAGTTTCTATACCACATGTCTGAGCAAGATCCAAAGTGCGATTAGAGCAATGAGTGGGATCATATCACTTGAGTCTAATAATAGATTAAAGGCAGTGTTAAGGTTTTCATTTTCAGCATCTGAATGAATCCATCCATCCATTTTCTTCAGCTGATCCTTATGTCTAAGAATTCAGATAGAAACTCTAAATAAGGGCCAGGTGGACAATAGATAACAAAAAAAACTTTTTTTGAGTTTTCCAATTAGGGTGCACAGGGCCCAGAGTCAGGCTTTCAAGTGAACTAAAAACTCTTGGGTGGATCAATAAGCTGGACTAAAAGATTGTTGTCACTCCTCCTCCCTTCTGGAACAATGTCCTTTTGAAACAAACTGCAATTTGGGTATCTATGCTCAGGCATAGAAAAAACTTCTGTATCAATATGTGTTTGATTGGGTGAATGAGACTTGTAGCAGAAAGTGCTTTGAGTGCTCAACCAAATACAAAGGTTCTATATAAGTACCAGTCATTTTTACTTTTCTTCCCCAATGAATGGTTCCAGAGGGATAGCTACACAAAAGTTGGTGTTTGTATCCACTTCTGACAGATTAAACAGTTGTCTGCTGCTCTGCCAGAATGGAGCAGATGGCAAAATAAATGCTGCCATCTTGTGTTTAACTATAAAACATTAAGCTTTACAGCAAGACTGAGGTCTGTGACTTGGGTGGAGTGCAGGATTTATCACGAGGACTGCATTATTGCAAATTATCCCACCAAATAAATACGAAATCTGTGTTTAACAGATGACCTCCACAATGTGTAAAAGAACATAAAACATTATTTATTGTCAGATCTCAGTGCAGAAAAGCCACTAAAATCTTGAATCCCAGTTCAGGTCTGTTCGATTTTTATAAAATACGGTTTCATTACTGAAGAGCAGAAATGAACAAAGACCATGAAGGCTGAGTGCAGTTACAGGGCCAAAGTTTTAGCCCTGCACTCACAGCTTTGAGCCATCTGCCCGCAACAATCACGCACTTTTTCTGATATGTCCCCTCATTCCAAATAAATGAAGACTCCCAACTATCACAAATTTCAGCTCTGCAACACCACAAATCGCTTTGCCTTTCTTTTTCTCCTGTAATTCCTGTATTAGAGAATACTGAAATGTCTCTCAAAATGCTCGAATTAATGGGATTCAGAGATCAGAAGTGTCTTAGATTAATGTCTGAATCTTATAGTATATAATACTTTAAGAAAAAAATGGTGACATGGTGACACAGCTACTGTTTATCAGGTCAGGATTTAATGGCGAAGAATGTTTTGTGTTCTTCTGCACACTGTACAGGTCAACAGGTTTATACGGAGGAATACTTTGTAACAAACCTCCTCTGGAGGAATCCTGTGCTCCGTTTGAGCTGTCAGATGTATTTATAACTGCTGTTAACTCTGTGAAAAGTGGTCAAATTCAAAATTCACCAGAGAATAAGTGAAGGATGGCGATGGCATCAAACTTAAAGAGAGCACAACTATCCCACAGGAAAGGATGAGGGAGGGGAGAGCTGTAACCACTACACAAGAACTGATGGAGACGGTCAGACAGAAGCCTTTGTGTTCTTAAATTCAGCCTCACATTTGATCAGTTACAGCTGAATAATGTAAACTTCACACAGTGGTGACATAGCCATAGCAACAAATAACACATGCATGTTGCTCCGCTACTTAAACATCTAGCATTGCACCTCTGGTTGTGAATGCTCAGGCACCATCATATCTTTTAAAAAGTATCATATGATCCTAATAAAGCACTGTGCTCTTAGGCTTACTGGTGCTCCCAAGAGTTTCTAAAAGTAGAATAGAGGCAGAGTCTTCACCTATCAGGTGAGCCTGGGCCTTCTGGAGGTCTTTTCCTGTTAAAAGGGAGTTCTTCTTCATCACAGGTGATGGTCTTTAGGATTTTCTCTGGAATATTATTTTTTTTATCTTACAATACCCACAACATGATAAAGACAGCTGTTGAGATTTGGCACTTTGTAAATGTGAACAGAAAATAAAATGTTTTCACAGCGCTCATAGCTAGTAGCTCCATGGTGTAGCGGGTTACACATGTGCCTACCAAGTGAAACATCCCTGGTTCAATTGTGGGAAGAGATACAAATCTCTTGAGGGGGTTGTGTCAGGACATCTGGTATTAAAATCTGCCAAATCAAAACACTATAGCGCTATAGTTTGTTCTGTCAGTGTTTTTGTGCATGTTTCACTGAAGCTGTGAGGAACCTCAATGTAAACGTTATCTATGTTTACATGACAGAATCTCTGACAGAGGGAGGAATCCACAAACATTACCTTTCCTAAATTAACCAACATTTTCAAGCACAGTGCTTTTTTGCTATTTATTTGTACTACTTCTCTGTAAAACCTCATCTAAGTGATGTCACTTTGAGCCAAATATGCTGTGTGTGAATAGAAAAAACAAAAACAACACATTCAGAACAGGACTGACTTTATTTCTTAAGAAATTATTTAAAGTGTTAAATGCAATGGAGCCTCAATGTACCCCAAACTGGCAGCATTCCAGAAGAGCATTGAGACGTTCTATACAAATGTAACCTGGACAGAAAGAGGAATTGATAAAACTGTTTAGTTCTCAATAACTCTTGTGGTAACAGTGTTGTACCTGAAAACTAAGACTGATTACCTATAAACTACTTCCTAAATTTATACTCTAAGCAGTCATTTATTAATACATAGTTCTTAATATCACCAACCCCCCACAACCTCAAACATTTCCTATAATCAGTTTAAGTAGCACAAAATCAGGATTATCTTTTTACATCAGTCTTTTAATACTATAGAAATTAACTTATTAGAACAAAATATGAGCAAACTGCTGAAAAAAATATGTACTCAGAATCCCATCAACAAAAAAAGAAGATCTCCTGGAATATGGCAATACACTTGAGAGTGATAAAACACACACACACACACACACACTAATGTATGCACACACACAAAAAATGAATCTAACATACATGGAATTGAAACACAAAGAAACAAAAGTTTCACAGCTGCTATAGAGATGACTCAACCCAGCAGCTCCTTAAAAGACCTCTCCATGATCAGCCTGGTGTACTTCCCATTAAACAGGCTCTCTGGACCATGAAATCTCAGGTCCACTACAGCTAGGATTACACACTTGAATTGGGAGGGGCAAGAAAGCAGAATTCAGTTGACTGCAACCTACTGATATCTAATGGTGAAAATTTTACACACTGTAACTTTAAATTCCTGTGGTTAAAAACAGCTTAAAACTTTCAACAATCAACTAAAGCCATCAAACAGAAGGTGAAGAAACTGAATTTATTCTTGTGTAACTCCTCACTCTGTGATCTCTACAATGAAGGCGATGAGGGAAAGTTAGCGCGACCCATTTAGCCACAAGAACCACATTACTGGGAATAAGCCAGGTTTAAATAAACCAGAATTATTCTTTAAGGGTTAGAGTTTGATTTTTTTCCAAGTCTGCCTTAATACAGTACAGCAGAATTCCCAAACTAAAGATTGCAGGGCTTTTTTGGAAATCTGAAAATCTCCTGCATCCAATCAAAACCTTTAATCTCAACACTGCTCGTCACATAAGCCTAAGATGAATTGTTTACTTCTTTGTGCTTTTGTTGATTCATTTCTGGCAATTTGCCTGTTGCCAATTGATTCTGCATTATCAGCTTTATTTCCACCACCTCACAAAACCTAACAGGATTCACTCCGTTTTAGTTCCTCTCCACTAGTGATGAGATATGAGACAAGTTCAGGATCAAAAATAGGTCAGAAAATGAAGAAATAACTTGTTTTCATATCCCACTGCTTTGTTTCTTTAGTTCGGTTTTTCTGTTATTCAAAGCTTTCCAGTATAAGACTGACTCTTCCTGTCCTTTTCCATCACAGGGGTTATTCAGAAGCCATTTCTGACCTTTTTCACATGTTTTCACACATGCAACAATGACTGACAGATACTTAAAATGTTAACCTGTCAATATAATATGGATAATACAGTAAAGACTGGATGCTTTCATACTGGTCTACAGGTGAAACGGGTTACAGTCATGCAAGCGCACGCACGCACACGCACGCACGCATACACAAAAAGACAAAACACATACAGGAATGCCAGCATGTGGGAAACAAGGTGCTTTAGGGAGCAGCATCTGAAGCACAAACAAATGCTTGGGATTTGTTCAACCTAGCAAATGAATGTTTACTACAGGACCAGTGCAGCACAACAGATCCAGCATTTCAGTGGCAATCTGATTTCCAGCTGCAGGCTTTTAATTACACAGAGATCAGTGCAGGGAGTAGGGAGCACCCTCGGCTCAAAAATGGTGCTCGCTGCTGTGTTGCTGACTGCATGCTCTGTGTTGACATGACTTATCAAAAGCAGAGCATCGTGATTGAAGTATCATTTGTGTATAAATTAGGACTGTAGTAATTATCGTGATTACCAAATTTATGAACCTTTACAGTAATGTACCTGTCACAAGTTACAACCATACACTGTATATAAAAGATGGACATAGCTTTTTTTCACATATTTCACCAATCCCAGCAGAGAGGTCCTGACTTTGTATAGAGGTCTAAAGAAAAATTAAATGTTGCCTTTCTTAATCTATGACCTCAGTAAACACTTTTCTGGTAAGTTAATGGTCTCTTTCTATGGTTTCAAGTCATATTTAAAATAACACATTAATTCTGTAAATGGTGTCTCCATTAGAGTCAAAAGGGTAGTGTGATTGACAAGTACTGTGAATGTGTAGTGTCTCTTAGCTTCTAAGGTAATCCACCACTCAAGACATGACTCAAAACGTCTTTAACCAACTGGTGACATCACAGTGGGTCAAGTGCATCTTCTGTATACAGTCTATGGTTCCAGCTGGTGTTTCCATAGCTCCTTTCAGACATGATGGGTGTTTTTGTTTATCTAATGGTATTGTGTGGTCCAGAAAATTACACCAATCATTAAAAATATAACGGCAATCAGTATCACTTTCAGTACTAAATGTTTCTGAATTAAGTCTGCACAGTTGCAGAAAGGTATGCACAAAACGACGACATACTGACACCAGACATGCCAATAACGTTTAACTTTAAGACTCACACAAGGCAAAAGGCTCCAAATCGTCTACATTTCCATATATAATTGATTCATGGAGAGGAAAGCTTACATTTTGATAGGAATTTCATGCAGTACTTTCTGAATTGTGACATTTTTGGTGGGCCGTAGCCCAGCTTCTCTCTATCTGCCTTAAAGTCTCAGCACGGCGGGGCATTTATGTTCAGTAACACTACTCAGAGCTTTGCGAGTCATTGTATACATGTAAGTGAGAGTTGGCACCAGGAGTCAGTGTCAAAAAAATCTTTGCAATAACCAGTAATGCAGGTGACTCTTGGTCATATTTGTGCCGTTTTAGATCCTTTAGCCTCAGCTGCAGGAAAAAAAACAGAAGTGCTAATATGTAAAGCGCTTCTTTGCAGTGAAGTGAAACTGGCTGTTAAAAACCATAAAAAATGTCCACTGCAACCACTGTCTGTACTTCTTGTTAATTTTTTATTTTTTAAGCTTTGATGTTTTCTGTGCTTCTTCCTCTTTGTGGTGAACTCTGTTATGGTTAATCTTCCTGTACAAAACAGGATTCGTATTTTGGGTGATGTGTTGTTGGCCTTTTGCTGAACCCAAGGACCTCTGCATTGATTGAATTCCTATAATTCTTTTCTCTGAAAAGCTGAAGATGTCTGCAAATGGTAACAAACACGGGCACGAATCTGGTTTCAGATTTTCAATTTGTCACATATTTAATCAAATGTGCCTGAAGGCATAATAACCAATACACGTAACTGAACGAAGTAACTAACATA
>JAMQGT020008772.1:0-44453 GCA_024447675.2 Pterophyllum scalare | reverse complement strand
TATGTTTTGCCTGTACTCGTTCAGTTACGTATTGCTCAGTACTTTTGCGGCCCACTGGGGGGCCGTGGGCCACACTTTAGGAACCACAGCCCTACACAGTAGTTCAATTTTGTTTCTCTCTTCTAGTCATGCACACCTCACCTGCGATGGCTTTATGTCCCTCCAGGGCACAGGTACACCACAGTGTGAGAACTGCTGGGTTGAACAAGTGATATCAGGGAGCTTTTGAGGTGCTGGTCAGGGTAGAGGTGCTGATTTGGTTTCCTTTTCTAGACCCAAGCTAGCCAGTCATTTACCATATAAGATCACATGCCTAATAGATGAAAGAAGATTTCCTAAATTTATCCCAAAAGTTGTGAAATTCCTGTGTTACAGCAGACAAAACAGTAAACACAACCAATAACAGAATGACTTAGTCATATAATAAAAAATTAATTGTGAAAAGACAAAATAGCCCCAAGAAGGCAAAAACTACACAAAAGAAAGGAGCAAAAGTAAATAGAAAAAAGTGAAAATCTCAACAAAAGAATTACAGGTATTGTGGTAACGGGTATGAAAGGTTTCCTGTATCTGTCCTTGTGGCAGCTGTGCTCAAATAGTAGTGCGAGAAAGTGCTCTGCTGCCTGTAAATCCAGTCAGCTGCTAAGCTAATGGATCCACATCCAAAGGGAAGCTTCATAGTAACTGTACAGATGTGTCCTCTTGCATAATTCTCAGCAAGAATTCAAAATATTCTCCAAAATGTTAACTTTTTCTTTATTGTGTCCTTCTGGTATCATACAGATAGATTTCAAATCTGTTACTTAACCTTTTTTGTTTTAGTTTTTTTTTTTAACATATCTTTTTCATTTACAAAATTGTTTAGTTGTTTTGCCTCTCGCAGTTATAATTTTTTTTTTTTTGTTTCTTTCTCCATCTGTAGCCTGTCCTGTCTTACCAGGCATCTACCACTGTGAAGCACTATGAGGAGGCTGCTTTGATAGCATGGGATGCAAGATGGACAATTAATCAATGAAAGACAAAACAGCAACATGCAGCAAACAACTTTGGTTTTTTTTGTTTTTTTTTATGCATTTGTACAATATTCATAGCAAGACCACAAGGATTCAGTCACAAATCTAATTACTGATGTCTGGGCTCAAAACGGACCAAAAACTGAGACCTCATGCACTCCCGCAAATACACACATGCACGCACGCACGCACACACACGCATGCATACACACACCCACACACACACACAGGAGGACAACTTTCCTACACTTTATCAAGGACAACAGCCTTACTTGATTTCATTTATCTATAATCAATTAAAATCCCCTGACCTCCCTGAACACCACGACCCAACAACTGCACGCCTCCACCCTGCTTCTAAAGGACTTTTTAAAAAAAAGAGAGAGAAAAAAGACACTTCTCATTTCCTGCTGTATTAAACTGACTGTGAATAGCTGGGATGACGTTGTTCTAAAGATGGTACAGTTTTTGTCAGGACGAGTCTTTGCTCTGGCCTTGTACTGCCCAGTGTCTCTCAGCAATTGCGGTAGCACTGAGAGCCTGCAAATCACAGCTTCTTCTTACTGTCAATTTAAAATAAGGGGTGGGGTGGGGGGGAGAGAGAGAAAGAAACACTGTGTTTAAAAACATGGCACTATCCCTTTTAAGAACTTGTTTTCTTTTTTCTTATGGTGCAAATGCATTAGTGCATTTTTGTGATACTTTTTGATAGACAGGGGATAACGGAAACCTTTGGGTGGGGGCAGAATGAGTGAGAAGGGATCTTAAAGGATCCCAATGTTACAACCAGAGGCAAAAAAACAAAACAAAACACAAGAATACCATAACTTAAACAAAAAAAAAGAAGAATATTGGGTGTATTAATGAGCCTCCAGCACAATTTGATGCACATTTCCCTACTTAGCATCTTAATATCATGATTACTTTGATAGGTATCCATGCTGTTTCACACAAATTTAGAATTAGGTTTAGTACATGCAACGTATGTCACTTGGAGTTTAAAAAAAAAGGAAAAAAAAGTGGCAAAAAGATTTTATTCCACTACATTAAAAGCGCCTAATCTAAATGTTGCTCTGGTGTCTTGTTAATGCGGTTGGATTTGTTATGCTGAGAACGTGGCACCTTTATTTATTTTTTTCTCCTTAAAGGATTTTCCTTCTGCACTGTGACTCAGAAAAAAAAACTGCTCGTCGTGGAGTCGACACATATCTGTGGGTTCTCCCCCGTGTGCACTACCTGCTGTGCGTGCTGTATGCCTTGTTTCTGTCTGTCCTCATGGGAGTTTGGACTGTTACATCACAGGCCGCTGTCCTTGTTTTTTGTGTGCTGCGGGAAAAGTGAGGGATCGAGCTTGTGGAGACTGACTGGGTTTTTTTGTTTTGTTTTTTTTTTTAAATGGTGTAACCGGCCTGCGTGCGGTACCGGGGCTGTCATTGCCACTCTGTTTCTGACTGTTAACTGTTAGCTTCCACTGACGATTGCATGTTGGCAGTGCGTGTGTGTGTGTTTTTGTGCCCTTTGATGCACTCGGCCTGAGCAGTCTCTCTGTACGTACTGTAGCAGTGTCTCGTCTCCTCTCACTCATCTGCCATTTGCTTTTTACGTTCCCTCTCTTCGTTACGCACCAACACGGCAATCCACTCTCATCCCCTCCGTTTTTGCCATTGTCGTCCAACATTTTGTCACGTATGTTCTTCCATTTTGTGTGTCACCAAGACAACCTGCTCTATTATGGATGCACAATGTAAAAGCGTTACACTTAAATGAGCAGCAAGCTATTTAAAGCAGGTTTTGGTGGCATGATATGGCTGTGCATGTAACCGCTCTTTTTTAACATTGGTGTTTTCCTTGTGTAGCTCACCCCAGCGTTCAAGTTTCCGGATACCAAGCTGTGAGTGGAAGGGGAGCGGCCGATGCGAGTGTGTTTGCGTGTGTTGAGTTTAGTGGGCAGAGCAGTGTGAAAGAGGTAGAGAGAAACTGGAGAGGTAAGCCTTACGCAACGTGCAGGGCCAAACCAGCGCTTACTCTGACATTTAGATCTCACTCCGTATATCCCCTGCTCCTCCACTGCCCCTGAGATGAATCCCAACACAGGCTAAAGGTAACCTGTAGTCCCATATCACTGGCTAAACAGGGCCTGTGTATCACTCCTGTCTTGAGAAAGGTCACACAGAAAGGCCAAGTCTATTTCCTGGCCTCTGTGTGACTTTCTGATCTTGTCGTGTAGGTACTGTAATGTTTAGAGCACTGTAGACCATTAATGATATAGACCATTATGAGCATTTCTGATTCAGGTCTATTGAAAATGTGGGAATCATTAAAGGGTAAGAAAATGTAGAGGAAAAGAAAAACTGTACCAGCATACAATGCTTTGCCCATGTTTGTGGACAGAGTATGGTTTGTCAATGAAAATGTGATACTGTTTCCAATTTCAAAGCAATATTATGTTAATGAAATTAAATAATACAAAGACTAAAGAATCCCTCTCACGTCTCTTGTCGGCATTGATTTCTTTTATATGGCTGAGTAATTAAAAGTAAACATTACACCAGCTGTTTAAAATTTAAAGTGACAAATACAGCAACATGGTAATTAATGTACAATTATACTTTCAGTGTTTCTCCTGCCAAAGAGATTAATGGGTGGTGGAACTTTTTATTCAAAAACAAACGATTAGCCCCATTCTTTGTGCCTCTCGTGTCTCTAACTGCATTCAAGTCAGAGCCAAGCATCCAGGTGTCTGGTGAGAACACACACACGCACACATATCAGTATTCAGCATCAGCAAACCCAGCATTTGTACAACATGAAGAAACAGGGTTTTTTTTTTTCTTTATCAGGTGTGTGTTTATCTGCTGGGACCTGTAGCAAAGGCAGTCGGTTAAAGGAGCATTACAGGTTTTAGCTCATCTTATGAAAACAATTCCTCCTGTTAACAATTCTTTAAAACTGACATTGTTATAGAAATGTGTTGTTCCAGCTACATTACAGTTTTGTATGGGTATATTTTTAATTTACATACAATATGAAAAACTGACTCTTTAAAATGCATGCTGGTGATCCTGCATAGCTCCCAAACCTAACATCGCAAGTAGTTGCGGCAACCAATTGGTAAACCAGGGGTTGAGCGTGCAGCACCCTAAAACAGATGAGTACATCTTGCCTGCAAACGCATCTCTTTGCGACAGGGGACTCGACTCAACTGGTTGGCAACCTTTTATATTCTGGTTATATTCCTATATAAAAGCAAAGTTGCTGAGCACTCATGTATTTTTGAAATTCAAATGCCATCCTGCAGCAACTATGTCACCATTTGTTGCTGAATTACAAATCTATGAGGTTCTGGCTGGGCCCTGCTGGATATAGATAAATGTCAGTTTCTGTTTAATGTAAATTTCTGTGTATGTAGATGGCACCAGATTTGAGATTTTCCCTGATTTATCACAGTTAATCACCATAGTATCACAAACACAACGTAACTGCCAACTTGACTCCATTCAGTCGCAACCTGTTAGCAGACTGACGCCGCGTTATTGCCATTTTACTGCCGCACCAACGTCGTTTCGAAGACAGCAACTGATTGCTCCTGGTTGCACACATGGGCTCTGTCTTTAAATCAACCGTTTTAAACACAATGAGATTCAAAGTTGACCGCACACAGTTGCAATAATCTTGATCACGTTGTGGTCTCTAACCGCTGTTTCTTCCTAGCTTTACTGTAGCGTGAACTAATGGGGAAAAGATAACACTGGCAAAAGTTAACATAAACTTTGTTAACTGTGATTGATTGACTGAATATAAAAGATGGATGTAGACTAGGGCTATATCAATCTGATATTTGGGTTCAATTCAGTTTTTTATTTCACTAAATTTATTTCATTTTTGCATTCAGCAGCAGGGAGGCTAGCATTATAGATTAGCACTTTGGAGGTGTTTGTGTGTTTGTAATAGGTTTTGTGTTTTGTTTTTTATTTTTACTTAACTGCTGGAAAGCTCGGACTCTGATGCTCTCTTGCCTGCTTGCTCTCGTTTGTTCTCACTCTCGTTATGTTCGGTGTAACATGTAACACTTGCGGGAAAGCTTTATTGCACTATTACAGTAACACAACTTGTTGTCAACCCCTTTTGGTATTATTTCACCTCCCATTTCTCTTACTGACTTTACAGCGCACGTGTGCGCGTGTGAGGTGGACTCACAGTGACAGCAGCTAAAGGAGAAGCGTCACTGTAAAGGAGCGCAGTGTGCAGTAGTGACTCGCACGTAGATGAAATTAGACTAATGTAAATAAATTACGCAAATAACATTTTATTTATCTTGGTCTCATTGTCATGTATCATTTTACGAATAAATATCAATTGTGTTAATTTATATTATTGGATTTATTTGTTACATTTTCAGAAAAGCCTGACGTTACTTTGAACATAAACGGATGATTCTGAGTCTCTTTCTAAGAGTCAGAAATACAGGTTACATCAGCCATCGTATTGTAACAGAGGAAAGTTGAGTGGGTGCATCTTTAAGGTAGCCACCAATGACATCACCAACTGTCTGCTGGCCTCTGCATTTTGAAACTTCAACAGCACACTTGTCAAAATCAACTGTGTCCCTGATTTTAAGTGTTAAAGACCAAATGGATGAGTTATTTAAAAAGAAAAAAAAAATCACACCCTATATAGTTGAGACCAAATCTGTTTTTGTAGCAGGCTGTAAATATAAGTTTACATGTAAAATCTTTAGAATTAATTTACTTTTGGAGCCAGCCTCAAGCAGCCACTAGAGCAAATGCAGTTTTTTTTTTTAAGTCTGTACAATTTAACTTATTTCGGCAGCTTCTGGAGTCGCCCCCTGCTGGCCATTAGAGAGAAGGCAGGTTTAAGACATTTGAGCGCTGGCTCTGCTTTTCAGACCCTGTGGCTATGTCCATCTTTTTTATACAGTTTATGGAATGAATTATTTAAAAAAAAAAAGAAGATGTATACAAAATGACACAAATGGGTTTCAGCTACAGCAGTCACTCCAACCACATGCAAAGGCAGAGTGTAAAAAATTAAAAACAGGACTCTGGTTCAGTTTCAGTACAATAACATGTAATCAAAACCAAACAAAATATATATGAACCGTATTAGTATTTAAAAAAGATAAAAGAATAAAATTACAGAGTCTCAGCTTAGGCTACTGAGTGTGTATGCTGCAATGGGTTATGCTTAAAATGTAACAAAGTGAATGGTCATTTCTTTTTACAATGCATGTTTTTATATCTTTGATGGCTGGTGGAAAAAAATATTGAAAATCATTATTTTGGTATTTGTTTAGTAGCACCCCACCACCACCAATGTCAGCAACTAAAAGAAATGCTTGAGTATATTTTTGGTTTAAGAAGAAGAGGAAAAAAACAATTTAAAAAAGTGCATGCTGTCTTTGGTAAGTTACTCACAAACATATTTCACCATGAGCTACATATTAAAGCTTTTACAGACTTAGCATATTTTCTTTGGTGCTCTGATTTCTAAAATCATTCACATTCCACCTCATATGATGGCCAAATATAATATAAGTAAAAGCTTTCTTCTGGAAATACTCAAATTACTTTCACAAGCTTTTTAGTTCCCCTAATGCCTTGAGATTCCTGGTTATGATGCACAAGTACTCAAGTACTAGTGCAAGCACTCATTCCCTACTTGACTCCTGCTTTGAGTCGGACTTTATGTCCTAACATTTTCCTGAAAATTCCTTTTTTGTGACCGAACGTATCTATAAAGCTGCCTTTTTTTAATAGCTTGGGTATGTATCTGCCAACTGAGTTTCCCTTGAACTTTTCCATCCACTGTATTTACACTCTAAAAGCTCCACACTCAATAATAAATGGCAGCTTGTGTTCAGGTCACCATCGGTTGTCTGGGTCAGACTCAGTTTAGCGCGAGTCCTCCCCAGCCTCGGCCCCTCCCGGCTGGAACAGCAGTTTCCTGAGGATGGGCGCATAGAAGGGACCAAAGACTGTTTGGTTGAAGTGGACGATTCGCCCGAAGGCCGTCCCCAGCTCAACAAGCTCAGCGCTCAGCAGCCTGAGGGGAGCAGGCAGCTCTGGACTCCTTTTAGCAGGGCCACCCCGCAGCGTGGCCTGAAGGAAACCCTGTACCCTTTCTCCTGTTTGATGGAGAGAGAGGGGGAGAGAGGTCAGCTCTCTGCAGCAGCACACATCCAAGTTTAAACAGAGATGACCTAAACTCAGCAGCATTATAATACATCTCTCTCATGGTGACTCAGTGTGTGACACAATCAAAATGAGAGGAACATATAGTTTTGTTTTTTTTGTTTTTTTTTTAAAGCAGTCTGTAAAGACAGATCATTCCAAATCCTTCGTGTTAAAGTTAATTGATTTAAAAACATACAGTACTGTGGAAAAGTCTTGAGCCACCCCTCATTTCTTCATATTTTGCTGGGAAAATGGGAAATAGGTGCAGCAACTTATTGAAGTATGCATGAAAATACCATATATAAGGCAAAAACAAGTTTGCACAACTCCAACAAGCTTTGAATAGCTTGTTGGAGAAGTTGTCTCAATATTTGGTATGACCACCTTTATTCTTCAACACAGCCTGAACTCTCTTTCTTGTAATTAAGTAGTAGTTTGTTTTGTTCCCTGTCAAGAGAACCGGCAGATCTACAATGTTGAGGTCTGGACTCTGGGGAGGCCAATCCATGACTGGTAGTGTTCCATTGTGTGTTTTTTCTGTACCGTTATGCGTTTACTGCAATGGCAGGTATGTTTGGAATCACTGGTATGTTGAAAATGAAGCACGTCAGTGATGATCGTCTCATGCTGACACTGACCCTAGCCAAAAGCAAACCTAGTGGGGAAAAGAAGTCAGAAGAGATAAGGAGGGAAAAAATGTGAGTGGCCTCCACCTGTAAAACTATTCCTGTTTTGGGGGTTGTCTCATTGTTGCCCCTCTAATGTACCTGTTGGTAATTTCATTAACACCAAAGCAGCTGAAACTAATTAACAACCCCCTCTGCTACTTAACTGACCAGATCAATATCCCGGAAGTTTAACTAACTTGATGTTGTACTCTGAATAAAAAGTGGTGTGTTTTTTTTTTTGTTTTTTTTTGCAGAGTATGAAGAAATGAGGTGTGGCTGAAGACTTTTACAGAGTACTGTACTATAAATATTATAATATATAAAATATAAACAGTGGTACAGAACCCCTCCCCCCCCCAAAAAATGTACATATTCTGTTTTTATAAGAAAAATAATAATAATTTACTACTAATAATTAACTAATAAACTAATAATTTTTCAAGGAACATAATCTCCTACATCCTGAAATCTCAAAATCTGCATCAGCAGGATATCACCACGGCCTTTGGAAGTTGTGACTACAACTATTTTGTGACATTTTTCAGATATAAAACTAAATAAATAAAGATAAAATTAACTCATAGTTTAGCCTGTCCATTGAACATGAGATTTTGAAGTCTAAAATATACTTCTTGTAAAAAACTCACACCTTAACACAAGTAAACCGCCACCATTATATAGCAATAAACACTTGGAATATGTGGATTTATATAGTTTCCCCCCATCATATCTGACCTATGAGCACACGAACTGGGTTGTTCTGTTTCCACAGGTCAGATATTTGTCCCTTGAGCAGCTCCTGGCTCTCCTGAGGCAGCGCTGCTCCTCCGTGAGTGGTCAGAGCTTCAGTCACCTGCTGCAGTGCTGTCTCCCCTATCCCCAGCAGGGCCTCCTTCAGGTCAGCTTCCCTATAGAGCCAGAAACCAGCCGCAGATGTTTGGCCTGAACATAGATTCTGAAGAGCCAATGCCAGATTGCTGTTTACAACTCAATTTGTCAGAACAGGTTCTACAATGTTAGAATTATTATGTTCATTTCCAGCTCCGTAATTTTAGTGCTGGACTCTACTAAAGAAGCTTTGCATGATTCACAATTCAAAAGACTCCTTACTCCACTTCTACTGGCACTCAGTTTATCCACTGGCTCAAACAAGAGGTTTTAGGTCCTCCCACTGGCCATGTTCCCTTTCTTCTGACTGGCTGCCTCTGTCAGACAGATGGTTTGAACAGCAGGTAGGTGGGGTTTCTGTGCTCACAGTCTGAGCTGTGACCATATTGAGGGTATCTGCTCTCATTTACATTATTCAGAGTCGGGTTAAAGAGGAAAATGTCTAGTTTGAGTAGCCTGAACTGGCTCATGGGGATTACTTGCGTATATGCTGACTTCAGTCTTCACCAAAGACTTCATCTGATTTGTTGTCTGTCTGTTAGCAGAATTACTCAAAGTTATGGATAGATTTGCATGATTTTTTTTTTTTAACCACAGTTGGGGTTTATACCAACTTAGGAGTGACTGATATATGCCAAATTAGAGAATTTGCATCACATCTTCCCCAAAATGGGAGGCATTGTCTAGATTTTCCCAAGAAAACAACACAAAATAATCTGAACATGCTCTTAAATCTAGGGAATGGATTTATGCACGGCGTAGAGGAAATTTTTAGCCATGGTGGAGGTATGCGATCTAAGACTGCTCTAGTTTGAAATTTTGGCCACGTTTAATATAAGCATCCACCATGGTAACAGTATATGCATAAGAGGCAATGAGGCAAAATGGGTTTAGTTTGAGTTCATAGATAATATGAGCCTTCAGCTAATGTTAGAATACCGGCTCTAACAAGTGAGCCTCACCTCGCATGTTGATTGGTTAATTTTTTGAAGTTTAAGTATGAAATCTGGGCTGTCTCACTCCATGATTTTGAGACGGTCATTGGTACACCACACTTTCAAGGCAGAGATGCTTGAGCATAGCAATGACTTCTAATTTTGTTCAGGATTTCTCTTTTAACATTTAGATTAAAGATCATATGAACATATTACAAAGGGTAAAAAAAATTTTTTTTAAAAAACTTGTCATGTTTAAGGCAGAAAACAGCCTGCGCTACATTTCAGAGTGCGAGCAGGCCTTGAATATTACAAGCTGCTGTTCCACATTTATCTGCTAATCATGATGCGTCTTCTCTTGAACAGAAAGAATGAGGTTAGCTGGATCTGTTCTGACAAGCTAGCTGCCTCCTGTCACCTCCATTGGTTTCCTTCTCATACAATACCTGTTCACTGTGACAGCCAGTACATGCATCATCACATCCTCCTCTTACCTGGTGTGACTGCCCTCCAGCAGGGCAGTAACGGACTGCCTGAGTTTACCTACAAACCCCTGCAGGGAGAAAACGGCACGCCCACACTGAGCGTTGGTCAGGAGCAGCACCGACGCCTCTAGGACCAACATCTGGAGCCGCTGACCAAGGGCATCCAGGCGGGCTCGGTCTATCAGCACGGTCTGTGTGTGGAGGGCAGCTTGGGGTCACACATTTTCAGTGCAAATATGAAACTGACGTCTCAATAAAAGAGCCTAATGGCTATAACCTTAAATGTGATTGCTAAAGCCACAGATGAATGATGAACGACCTCAGGGGTCATACAGTATATAAATGCATAAACTGTCATGATGATGCTAAATAACATCAAGTCTAAAATCAGCTCAACTGCACTCTCATGAAACAGGCCTGATGTTGACTAATAAGTGTTTGACAGGGCTCTGCAGGAACATCTGATTAAAAAAAAAAACAGTTGTACAAGACCTCTAATGTGTTGTCACATGCTTTAACATGCGACTCGGTGAGGAGGAGTGGGTAGGGAACCTGAACATTCCCTCATAATCAATAAAATATCACTGGGCCCAATGAAAGGCGTGGGCGTGATGAAAGTTTTCAGACGGCAGCTGACCTCAGGATATTTCTGGTCCTGCGGGTCCCAGCGGAGCAGCCGTATGTAGGCCCGGTTGAGGATAGCGATGGCGCTGAGAGGACCGCTGCTGTCAGGACCGCGAGACTCAGACTCCGCTCCAGATGCCGACACCACCTCAGACACCGCTGCCTGAAGCCAAGCGGTGGTATATTCCAGCGAATCTGAAGAGAAGTGACAAATTACGAGATGATTAACAATAATAAACTTCAAAACTAAAACTACACAATTAAGAAGGAGTAAGAGAACGACGGGTTTTAGTGTCAAATGAGCGAGTATGGGAACCAGAGCCATAGACTGTTCATTAAAAATGGATGTGGCCACTGTTATGTCACCCACTGGTTTATGAAGTCCTGTTTGAAGCCTCAAGCTGAACATTTTCACCATCACCATCTTTGCTTTTCTGACGACCGAAGGGAAGATCGACTGAGAAACTGAGCGATCACTTCACGCTCATACAGTACAAACTTAAATAAGTCAATCAAGCCCAACTGCTTTATCATCTTTTTTTACTCTAATGGAGACCATCATTAAAAAAAATAAACCTCATACTCTATTCAGTAAGGCAAGAAACTGTGTAAACTTTAGCAGTTTACTATGCATACACAATAATTTGTTTAATTTACCTCTGTGGTTTGCCCACACCTACCTTAGTGGGCTGTTAAAAAGGTCAGTCATCTCCATCCTGCTAAGTCTTTTCACTGAGACTGATCTACCAACACATACTGAACTCTCACATTATATTTTTTTTTAGCGAGACCACATATTCAGAGATCAAGGGAGCCTAAGGCTCCTTTCCCCCTTGGACTTCTAGACAATTTGACTTACTTTTAAATGCAGAGCTGCTGTCCATTTGAAAGAAGGCATGTTTGAGGAGCTTCTGCACTGGATTCATTTTTCAAACCTGAAAGCTGCACCTATCTTTTATATACAGGCTCTGACCAAAACCAGTTACCCTGTGTTTCAGATGCATTTGATCCTAACTGCAACAATTTCAAATGCAGTCACTCAGCCATTCCCAAACCTAAGACTCGCATGGCCCATTGTGAAATCTGGAGTTTTTCCTTCTTTGTCATTTCTTTCAATAATTGTGATTTTCTGATGACTGATCAGTTGATTCTTTACTTCCAACACCTGAACCATTTTGGTGCTTTCCTGCCATCGATGAGATGTAATATGAGTTCAGGATGAAACAAATAAAAAAAGGTGAGGAATAGAGATTGAAGATCAATGAGTGATTTTTAAAATTTAAATTTTTTTTTGTTTTTGTCATTAATTCTGTTCTTTTGTAAATGACTTCTAATGGCAGCCCTGCAATACAATGGCCACCCAGGGTGTACCCCACCTGTCACTCCATGACAGGTGAGTGTGAGAGGTGTATGAAGAAACCTGTTTGGCCAAAGTCGCCCGCCGCAGGTACATTTACTAAAGCCTGAACATCAAACCCAGCAGAGTTACAAGAGTCTATTTCCCCCTTAGATGATTTGAATTATAATATCCTAAATGGCTGTTATTGATCATTTGTCTAATGAGGGGGGGAAACTGGGGGTACAAAAATGAAACTACTTATGCTTACTAAGAGGAATCCATAAAGCAGTATTCTGCTACTCTGGTTGTATTTTCTTAAATGTGTATTTTTTTTACTTAGTATCTTCTCTTCTATGGGGAAAAAAAACTAAATATGTTTGTGTTCAACAAACATTTAGCTAAGAGACTAAACAGTGGTAAACATTTTATAGATCAAACAGTCAAACGTTTGAGAATTTCTACTTTAAGAAAATAGTTTGCAAACAAAATGTCTGAGGGTGCAGTAATTACACGGAAAAATAAAGACTACTAAATGCTTTCATAAGGGTCCAGATTTCTCTCACAGTCATGCATGTTATTGAACTGGTGACTGTAAATTGGCTATAAGTGTCGATGTGAGAGTGTGTGGTTGTCTTTCTCTCCTTGTCAGCCCATTGTGTAGGCCACTTCACCGTATGACAGCTGGGATCGACTGCAGCCCCCCCCCCCACCCATAACTCTAAGTTGGATGAGTGGTTAAAAAAATGAATGGATGGATGCTAACATGACTTTTTCAGCACCAGGGGCCCTGTCACACTGCCAGTTACTCTGATTAGCCAGCACTACTAAAAGACAGCATATGAGCCAAAACTCTGTTCAGGGATTGGCTGTCCTGCTCCTCACCCAATATATGGGCAGCTGAAAAATGGCAGGATGGTGCTTTGGAGAGACGACGGTCAAAAGAGGTTTAATTGAAAACTTCCAGCAACCATAAATGTAACATTCACAAAGTCACCTTTCTCATCTATCACTCTCACTGCACCAGTGCGGTTCAAGATTGAAGGGTGCTGGAAATGAAATCCCTTCTTACCTGGCTGCTTGTCCAGGATCTGCTGGAATTTGGCCCTCTCGTACTGCACGGCCTGCTGCATGAGATGAGGCCTCAGGCTCTGGAGCGTGAAGTTGACCATGTCGGTCTTCATGAGCCCCAAGATGCGGAAGATCTCCCTGAGAGGAAACACGTTTGGGTGAAACAGTTTTTGAGATTCTTAGAAACAAGGCAACATCAACCACTAGGGGGCAGAATTTTAGTGGAGGTGTTGAGCTGTTTTCAGATGTGCCACTGTTTTAAACTTGATACTTTTTTTTTAGTTCTACCTGCATTGCCTTAAGAAATTCCAGGTCATCACTGTAGATAAGAATCAGTTGTAAATACAGGCTACACAACCCACAGCACCATCTTGTGGTACAAATTGGTATTATGTGAAAATACAACTTGGCTCTAGTTCAACTTCTGTTGAAATCTCTTCACCACAATACATAGATGCTTTGGACATAAAGTTGTAGGTATGCATTTTCATATTTTTTTTAAACAGCTTTACTTAATTTTGAAAGATTTTATACCATTTTTAATACCCAATAATTTACATGAAGGACGTTTAATAATTGCACTGATCCAGCCTCTGAGCTTTTGCATGCTAAGTTTTAGTCTTAATTGGACATTATGGGAGGTATTCATGCAGAACTGAGCGTCCACACTCACACTAACTAAAAAAAAAAGTTTGCATTTATCTTACACTGGCACAACTCTGCTAATCAGAAAACTGAGCAGTGGATGTATATTAATGTGGTTTTACATTACATTTTGTTTTAATAATGTGGTTTGGGAGTGATGTCATTACAGAAATACAGCCTGCTCCATGCTGGATTAAATACACGGCAACAGCCCAGCACTGATTCCATGTCAGACATAAGTTTATTCTGTGAAGATGTTGTTAACCTGCCCCTTACTTCAGGAGCTCCACAGGGTCCTTGAGGTCCCGCAGTGCTTTGACTTCTGGGTCGCGCACCGGAGCACATAAAGACGCCATGGTGTTGATAACAAATTCCGCCAGTCTGTGGAGGTCCAGGGCCCCGTGATCGACCTCCTGCTGGATCAGGCCCAGGTCCAGCACCTCGTCAAGCTGAGACCTCAGTCTGACGTGACCGGGCATGAGCAGGGACTGAAGCATCTAATGTGAAGAAAAATGTCTGTGTTCACTGCAGTGTATTTTGGAAATGTTCAGTTCATCCAGTTTGTTTTATTCTTTTTTTTGTCAAGCATCAAGCACAAAAAGATGAATTTCATATGAAGAAAGAAGCTGATTTAGCTTGTGGCCAATTTTCATCTCCAGTCCCTGGGCAGGTACACACAAAATACCAAACCCAATTCGCTGCAATATTATTCTGACATTTCTTTATCTGATTTTGGGTTGTGACCCTTCCAATGACAGATACCCACAGTTTTGACTTCCTGCAGCAGAAGGACTGCATGGCTGTAATTTGGAGGATCTCTGCTCAGCTGCTCCTGTAGACTGTCCCAAAAGGCTCGGTGAACAATTTCTGTCACTCTGCCCTCCAGGCTGCAGACAAGCAGTTTAAAAGAACAGCTCAAGAGTCAAAACACTCGTTAATACAGGAACTAAGAATAACCAAGGTCACTGTCAATGTGGTTAAGTGTTTTCTTGCCTGTCTGTGGGAGGACTTCTGGGTTTGAAGCAGAAGTCTCTGTTTACCACTATCTCATGTGCAAGGCTCAGGTTGGAAACACAATTTTCCAGCTCCATTAGACTGGATAATGAGGCAGTGGGTGGGCTCCCTGACACCACAGACAGGACACACACACCCACAGATAATTAAAACTGCCACAGTGGTAATATTTCAATTACTAATGGCCCCTGAATGTGTCTGAAAACAATAACCGCTGTAATAACTGCCACGTACCTGTTGGAGTGTCGGGTTTTTCCAGACAGGGAAGGTCAGCAGGGGAATCATCAGTGGCCTCCTCTCTCTGATTTGGCATTTCAGACGCAGTCTAGACAGTTAAATCACTCGTTAATGTGGTAAAAATGGCCACTTTTTCCAGATTTTAACAATGCCTCCACTCAAAATGTTCACCGTTGAGACCATTAGTTACCTGATTAACAATCAAGCAGTAGTTTTAGTAATATTTTAATGACAAATATCACAACTACAGTATCAGATGTTAAAATTCGCCCCCTTTTCTTGCTATATTATAGCAGACTGTGGTTTGGGGAGTGGATGGTTCAGTGGAGAACATCTGGTTTATTCACCTTGCTTTTATGTCTCTGGTACACATATTCATGCATTTAGCCAAGGCTGTGAGTCTTTGCTTAGCAGTATCTAAGGCCTCAGGTATGGATAGCTTACTGTACTTAGGCAGCTATCAGAGCTGCAGAAAGGTGCGATGAAGAAAGGGGTGCCTAACTTCCCTCCGTGCTTCCTTGATCTTAGCCTCTAGTCTCCTTCTCCATGGAGGGTACTATTCACCTTTTAGCCAAGCATCTCAAGGATCACTGTTGGTGTGGTATAGATCAGCTGGTGGGTTTCAGTGATGGTTGGAGTAGGGATTGTCCATACTGCTACATTCACATCTTCACGTAGTTCTCTTCTCTTTCAGGTCAGAGCAGCTGACCAATTGTTCTTGGGACTTGGTACCCAATCTTGGCGTGTGGGGATGATGGTATCTCCCCCAGTGACCTGACATTCACTCGCCCCCCCCCTTGCTGTAGCACCTGTGTCGTATCTCATCAATTTCTAGTTGCAATAGTTTCTTGTGGATGTTGGAACACTGAGCTGCTAGTTGTTTCAATGTTATACCGTCTTTATACTGACAGTATGCAGTTGGTATAAAGGTTGAAATCAGTGAATGAGTCTCAGCATTATCAGCTTAAATTCAAACTCATCTCTGTTACACTTGCTGTAACCTGTAACTCCGACCATTAACACCACAGCTGCTGTGCACCAGTCAAGCACAGAGCGTTACTGTAATTTCACCACAGTGCAGAAAACTAACCTGTTTATCCTGCACTAAACTGCAGTCTTTTGAACAGATATTGCTGATGGTCCAGCAGACAGACTGTGTGTGCTCCTCTTCAGTAGAGCTAGATGCTGAAGTGCCGCGACCACAACTTCTGCACGCGGTCCGGCCCATTGTAACCCCTGATTATAGTGCTATAAATGATACATAAATTATATGGTTTTAACTATTTCATCTCTTTGTATGCGATAAACTCCGGGTATGGATATGCCAGTACGATTGTCCTTTAATGTGTTTTGTTCCTCCATAAAGGCTCAGATCAGTTTGATGTTTGAAGGCCCAGTGACCAGAAATAAAATCTTCCCTCAGATGTTAAACCTAAAGTAATGAGTCTGTTTTGAAAATCTAAGGACTAGAAAGTACAGATATTTGTATAAAAATGTAGGAGTACAGAAAGTACAGAAATCTGAAAATTCTACTTAAGTACAGTAACAAAGTATTTGTACTTCATTACTCCCCACCTCTGGGCCAATGATGGTCTGTGGAGGCATATCCATGGAGGGATGCACAGACCTCTCAAGGCTAGGCAATGGCACCCTAACTGCAACTGGGGATCAGGATGAAATCCTTGGACCCATTGTCAGACCCTATGCTGGTGCAGTGGGATTGCTGGATTGCTCCTGGTGCACAACAATGCCCAACCTCATGTGGTGAGAGTATGCAGGCAGTTCCTGGAGGATCTGATACCAACATCCTAACAGAACACCTTTGGGACATTATGTTTCAGTCCATTTGACGCCACCAGGTTGCACCTCAAACTGGGTCCAGCTCAGGGAGGAGATCCCCAGGACACCATTCGCTGTCTCCTTAAGATCATGAACCAATGTTGCCAGGTCTGCACACAAGCAAGTGGGGGTGAAACAAACTGCTGAGTACCATTTTGAGTTGCTGCAATGAAATGTCGGCAAGATGGACTAGCCTACTGCATCATTTTTTCATTCTGAATTGTCTTAATTCAGTCCTCTGTAGGTTGGTAACTTTAGTTTCCATCAAACGACGTGGCATCCTTTCATTCATATTACCCAGTCCATATCAGTATAGATATCCTGCATTATTTTTTTTTTATATTCCCCATTGAGATCTGATGTGTGTTCAAACACTTTGTTTTAAAGTGTTCCTTAAATTTTTTTTGACCAGTATATGGCATAAATTAATTATATTTTAGACAATTCATCAAAAATATATAGCAACTAATTACATTATATAGGTAAAATATTATTAGCAGAAAATAATTTAAATACAAATATATAATCGTAAAAACGTAGGTATTAAAATGTTGTCAGATGGTATAATAACAATAATGAAAACACGAAGGCGTAAGACTATAGTGAACTTACCTGTTGTTGCTATTTAAATGAACGTATTGCGGGTTTTAGAGGTGAATGGTGCGTCAGAAACGTTACAGTGCATCTTTCCGCATTTTAAAAACATCAACATTCAAGTTCAAACCTGGACTAAACCATTGTCATCGATGTTTGGGGGGAGTTTTAAAAAAATGAAACTTTTTTCCCTTTCAACACAATATCTATCTCGTATCCGTAGCTGAGTTCATATATACAATATAGCTATAAACACAACAAACTATTGACTTAAATTATTTTCATGATCGAAAACACATCAAAACCGACGCTCCTTGTTTTGGTTTGTTCCGCTCTCAAATCAAAACAGTGGGCGTGGCAGTACTGCAGGTCTCAGTTTGCCCGCCCCCCCTCTGTACGTGTCCGCGGCTCGTCGCTGCGTTTGAAAGAAAACTCGAGCTACCTGTTCCTCGTTTCTATTGCAGTTCAGTGGAAACAAAAAGGAAAGCGGTCGTTGGCCATTGTACCAAACGAAAACTAAACACCTGGAAATGTCTGCGCTAACCTCGAGAAAGAGCAGGTATCCAGTCCAGAAAGGGTGATCAGTGAACAAGTGCGTCATACTGAAGCTCTTAAATACTGCATCAGTGACCCTTTATTTTACAAATATACTTTTAAGGGTGGTTTCAGGTTACTCTTATAATGTACTAATGTAGTGTTTCTCCACCCATGTAGGACTGGGAGACCAGATTACAACAAACTAAGTGTGGGACGATCTGGGATGCATCACGAAGAGAGTCTGAGGTTTATATATTCAAATAATCAACACACAAGCTGTTAAGGTTACAGGTTTGTTACATACTGTATTTTATATGAATGCAATTTCCTCACATCCCACACTAAGTAGGCTGAATAAACACAGATGGCAGCTAAAGTTTAGATGGTTTTGAATCTTCTGAAGCTCATCTTTTCTCTTTCACACCCCAATAATTTGATTTCAGCTGTGATCAATTTATAGTTTAGTACATCGCTTTTGGAGTTTTGAGACAGTCGATGTTTTGACTTTAGATTCAAATTAGACAGGGAGACTGAAAAACACCATACAGTCTACATAAAATGAGCCACATTGGGTTCTTTGTTTTAATTATTGCATCCGTTAATCAAGAAAATCTCCAAATGTATCAAATTTGTCCATTTGCAATACAATTTTCCACCTTTAAAGAAGAAAAACTGAATCTTTTAGTGTTTGGATTTTCGGTCCCTACAAATCTGGAACTTTAGGAGGTCATAAGAAATACACACGGCGAACAGCGGTTATAAAAATGCTGAGAATATGCTCCACAACCGCAGGCACATGAATTCAAAATTAAGGGGTTTTGTGAAGCTGCTGTTTTTGAGTCATATTAATGGTTTTGTATTTAAATTAATGATAATCCCATTAAAAGAGGTCGCAGAGACGCACACAAATGTCCAAAGACAGAACTGTATAGCAAATTATTTATGACTGCAAAATGTGTAACAAACAGTTATGATAAATACAAGCGTTTGACAAAGCATTATCTAAAAAAAACTTTCCATCACACCCACAAAACACAAGCAGATATGAACATTTTTCCCCCCATAGAAAAAAAAAAGACAAAAACAATTTCCAGGCCAATGTTACTTTATACAATTGCATATTTCAAAATATCAAACACCTTTAAACTTCTGTTTTCAAAAAAGAAAGAAAAAAAGATAACTTAATGACAGACTCACACGCTTATTCCTCACTTGAGCTGTGATGTACATGTAATTTTTTTTATTTTGTTTTTGGCACCGCTTCATAAATGCCACTCCAGATGTCTCAATTTTAGTTGAAGCGATTTCCCTAACATTAAAGCAAATACACGAGAAAATAAGTGCCAAAAGCGGGGCGCTGCGTGAAGAAAGCAGCACACTCAAATTGTTCCTTTGATAACTTAGTGTACTCTTACAAATCTCACACAAGAAATCGATGTCATATTTTAGTAAATCCTTTTTTCTTTCTGAAAAAGCAACTGGGGGAAGAAAAAAAAAATCATTTGTAAGCAGTTTAAGTCCGGAGGAGTGAAAAGGAAAATCGATGTCACAAAAGAGGCTGCTTAAGTCGGTTTCTCCGCATTCAAGCTTTGTAGTCGAGAGCTGTGAGAGTCTATTGTGAGAAAAGGCAAAGGAGCATGGAGTGAATAAAAATGAGCAAATTAATGAATGCAATCTTCTGTTCCCAGCCACGTGTCCCGCCACCTCGCTCATTCACACGCTAACAAAACTGTACAAAAGCAGGTCTAATAATATAATAAATCCAGACTCCTCCATGTTGTGTCCCAAAGCCTCAAGCTCAGCACCGGCTGTGCTGCAGTGTGGCCCAGCTCAGGCACGACTGAACAGGTAATGTACTCTGGCACCGCTTCTTCTCCATTTATCTGTAATTATCATGGACTCAGTATCTTCATCTGGCATCTGCATAATGACATTTGATAATTGCTGTTACATCTACATCTGGCATTAAAAGGACACTCTTTGTTATCTTCATTCTCCTGCAGTGTAATCACAGCTTAATAGATTACACATATAATAGATGATTATTTCTTAGTTCAAAGAAAGCTCGTGTTATAGGAGTGTCTCCCCCCTCCCCCTCTGGAGATGAAAGGGCATTTTGTACGTGTTTGACGTGACAAGGTCACGCTTGGTGACCCTTTAGCCTGTGGGGAAGACTTATTACTTTTTAGGAATCTAAGTTCATGGCAGAGAAACAGGCTATGAACAATGGATGTAGTCACTGCAACATCTACATCCACTTGTGGACTTTTATCGCTTCAACTTAAGCTACATGTCCACGGATAATTATTTATACAGAGGGGGAGATTGTTATCGGTCAATGTTAGCAAGCTTGCGTTACCAAGCTGCATCTACAGGATAAATAGCTGTTACCTACGGCCGAGTAAAATAAAATACTAGAACCTCAACGAAACAGGTACACGGACTTCTTGGACAAGACGGTACAACTACAGTACTTCCGCTACCACATTTGTCAGGAAACTGCATTAAAAATGCTCCCAAAGGCACCAACGCCACAGCTGGAGTTGAGAAGTCCAATATAGTGACTCAAATCAACTTAAAGAGCCATCAGATACAGTTAGAGCTGTACGAAGATAAAATGTATCCACAGAGACCAAAACCATTTTTTGTACAAGGCTGCAGATGTGTTTATTGATATTGTAAAGTTGGGCATTTTAACACTGGAGGCTAAAGCCTAGCTTATGGTCAGCGCATCAGTTGTCACACCAAGTGTGAAGTCGTCCCAGCACTGTCCCCGTTTATACTGGTGCTCGATGCACGATGGACTCACTGAAGCCTTCTCCTGAGAAGAAATCTTCACGTGAGCACTGGTGTAGAAGTCCAAAAAGGATGCAAAGCTATTACAAAGTCATCTTTTTAAGCTGTTGCTGCATCTGCCTCTCTGCAAAATCCTTCCAGAATCTCCCAGATTTTGTACCGGTGTGTGACTGAAATAGTGGTGAGGACCTACATGATCGTACACTTGCATCTACAACCCGGACACGTACAACAGCTTATACGACAAACCGAAACGACACCAATACGTACTTGTCAGCAGTTGTGTCGTCACTCTGGGCATGGACCACTGTTTGTGAGGGCGACAATGGTGAGCATAAAGAGGGTTAAGGGGGATTAATAGCTTTTAGAGCCAACATCTGCAGAAAAACGGCACTTGTGCGCTGGCTTTCCCCCCCCCTTATTTCCCCACCCCCTGCAGGCTCTTGCTTACCATTAACTCGTCTCTAGTTTTGACGTCTGAATAAATGCATAAAATATCTGTTGGCTCTGAGAATAGCTGATGCCTTTTTTGCTAACAGTTAACACCCACATCAACATGTCTTTTAATCCAAAAGGAATACAACTCACCAGGTACACTGCCAGGTAGAAATTGGCAGGTCTGCCTCTTCAGTCACATATACTTTTAAAGCATTTATTCTTTTGACTTGGAAAAAAAAAAAACCTGTTTGGACTTTGGCACAGCTTTCATGGAGGCTCCCTTTATAGTTTAGCAAGTAAAAAAAACCAAAAAACAAATCTGCTTCTTTGAATCCATGTAAACAGAGACCAACAGCTTCCTGTTCACATTATAGGCTCATTTGATCAAGGTGTCTGACACGTCGCTCTAATGCTACGAAGCAGATGTGTAAATGGTCACAAGGCGATAGAGCCGATGAGTATGGTTCGTTTTGTGGGATCAAGTCAAGCTTGAGTGAGATTCTGGATGACAGGAACCAGTCCAGTAATGGAGCAGGCCTGCTCACAGTGCAGTCAGTACTCTGTGCCATCAGTGCTATAATCTACACCCACCCATACATACACACACACACACACACACACACACACTTTCCTGCTAAGAGTCTTTGAGCATGTTGATGCGTGCAAAGATCTTAAGTGCAGGTCCCAGCTTAATGTTCATGGTGCTCATCAGGTGGTCCTCCTTTAACAGGAGTAAGGCCTGTCCATCGATTTCCTGAGAGCGGAACTCGTCTGCTATATCCTGGCAACCTGTGTGAACCGCAGAGGTGCAAGCTACAGTTAATAACCATTGAACAGGAGTCACAAACAGAAAAAATCTGAATCTACATTTTATGAATGTGCCTTCTGAGAAAACTCAGCTGACCTGGCAGCGAACGGATGAACTCATAAACTTCCTCCACGTTCCACTTGGTGGGGTCGTTGGGTACGAAGCGCTGACAAAGCGGCGCTCCATCTCTACCGGCGCAGCTCTCCTGGTCCGAGGCCCTGCTTGGCTGCCGGCGGACAGGGACCTGTGCTGGAGCTGGAGGAGGAGCCAAAGGTCCAGAGCTGGCTGCTGACAGGGGAGACTGCGGCTCCTCGTAGCTCGACATGTCTGAACATGGGCTGGACTCCTCCTGACTGGGCTGGGAGGGATGCGGTGAGGATAAAGAACCGCCCTGAGTCTGCTGTGGTGACGAGGCCAGCTTCTGCAAAGCAATGCAATCAGCAGTGAGTGTTGGAATTTAAGAAACTGAGGAAAACACTCCCGGGACAATATAACAGTCAGAGCAAAGATTAACAGGGTAATAAGTAAGATTTATAGCATACAATAGATTTAAATGGCAATAATACACCTGCAGGGACATGACAGGATTATTGGATCAATACCATTGCCTCAACGATTGCTTTGTCAGGTGCTGAACCCTCTGAATTACAAAGCTTAAGCATATTGGTGTAAACATGACACAAAAGCACCCCCCACTGGAGGTTCCAGGCTGAATCCTCATAACATTACGTAAGCTGGCCATAAAATATTAATTTTCTTGAGCCCCCAACAAACAAACAAAACTGTGATGTTACATGTTTGCTTTATATTTTCCACAGAATTTCCGCTCCAATTACCTAAAACTACTGCACTCAAAGATCAGTTACCGTATACTGTGCTGAGTACCAAAAGAAGGCTTTGATACGTGGAGAGAAAACACTGAATCCAATCGTTGTCTACATCTATGTAACTTGTGCAGAAGGCAGAAAATCTCTACTAATACTTTCCCCATTTCTGCTGGTCACCAATAAAGGTTGACGAAGATCATCGAGTACTTAATGACCCTTTAAAGACAGAGGGAGATAATCAGGCTGACACAAATTACACTCAACTTCATTAAAACGCATGAGGCATGAAAAGTGCAGGGTTTAAAATGTGCAGCAGAAGCAGTATCTGATGAGAGGTAAAGTGTTGCTGAGGAAGTTTTACAACAGTGAAGGTGTGTGTGTGCGCGTGTACCTGCTTTTTTGCTTCGATACTGGGGCGGCCCTGAGATCGTCGACGCCAGCGATTTGCTGGTTTGTTCCTCTCTGGACGGAAAAGTCCGATTCGCTTTGTACAGCCCACGTTGTATCTGTTCACGAAATTTTTTTTTTTTTTTTTTAATGGTTTATATTTTTTTTGTGACCATAATGGAAAAGCAGCTGTTTGCGCACATGAAAAGACACATAAAAGCCAAGGTCACTTGCCTCTTTGCACAAACCACCGAGCAGAACCTTTTAGAGCCCTTGAACGTGTAAGCAAAGTCAACCCAGCCGCAGTATTCGCATGTCAGCTTGGGCTCATCTTTTTCTGAGGGAGAGGAAGCAGCATAAACACGACACACATGAATGCAGAGGGGACGACAGACATGTAATAATCAGTGTATTCAGCATGTTTAATATGCAGAAAATGAAGCTGCAGCTCATCTAAATCATTCATGAGTATTAAAGCGTCATTTCCACTTCTGATCCAGAGATGGTTGAAGTTCAGTGTGCAGCCGTTATTCACAACTTATTATTCTTATCTGCTTCCCGTGCACAAATACAAATAAAAGCACATCGTTTTAAACCTCTCGAGACTTTTCTCTGGAAGTGCAGCTAGTCTGCTCCTCGTTCGTTTCCAGCAGTTGGTCAATGCTTGTAAAGCCACTTATGGCACTTCCTGCATGTGTTCCACGTCCATGTGAAAGCACAAACAAGCATTTGCTGCAAAACCACAGCTGTCAACATTAGCCAGCGTTGCCAAATATCTACTCCACACTATTTCCAGTCGGTCATATTTGCAACACTTTTCTACAAAAGGTCTTTTTAAAACTTGTAAATGGACAACTTGTTATTACATGTTAGACAAAGGGTATAAAAGGAGCATGTATCAGGAAACATAAACTGACAGAACTAATTAGTAATGAACTTCAAGCAACTGAGTAAAAAAAAAAAGCTTCCAGAGGGGCTACATTATTTAGCAGTATGGGTTTGACTTTGGGGGAGGTGGAGCAACACGCAGTTTATGTGGTTAAGTAAACTGTATTGACATGCCAGGGTCAGAGCGCCTTTCTGTCGGGTCTTTATGCAAAAAAAACCTGGCAGGAAATATTAGGAGAAATAGGGGAGCAACACTTCCTAAACATACGAAAGTTACACAAAGAAATATACACAACTTATTATACTGTTGCGTGTCTCACCTGGTTGGCTCATTTCCTCGGGCTCGGAGTCAGTGTTGGCTGCGTTGCTGACCGGAGTTTTGTCCGGGTCCGACGACAGCTGATGATCCAGCTTCTTTGGGCTATCGATGAGAATGGGCAGGCGCTCCACCTGGTGTCAGGTAGAAAATATTTATATATGGACTAAAATGAAACGCTACACACAGCAGGAACAAGAAACAATGGTTGTGATTTAAGGCATCATATCTGGACTGCTTTATTACAACAGCTGCATTCTGTCAGCTATCACCACAGCAACACAAGGACTGCCGCTACTCCTACTTATAACCTGGCAATCAGGGCAGCTGTTTCACTGCACAGCCCCACTGCGCCTCATTAGAGTAGTATTGATGAGATCACATTAAGTCAGCTGAATGCTCTAACTGAAATTTTGGGCTTAAAAGGAAACGCGTTGGTTGCCGGAAGGTGCTGTTGTTTTAAAGTCACCCAGCGCTTCATTTTAGAACATTTAGCAAAGCACAAAAACCGATGAATAATAAAATAACTTACTACAATAAAAATTGAAAAACAAACTTCAACTCAACGTATCATGTACACATCTTCATAAACACAGACACTGCATTTTAATTCGTTACACTTCTAATTTTTAATCAACAGAAATGGATTTTGCTTATTGAGCCGTGTGTATGTAAAGAGAGCATTTCCACAAACTGTCCAGTAGGAGGCAGAGAGGCCAAAGTCTATAAATTAAAAGGTACACTTGTTTTTCTTAAAGATTAATCCAACTGAGATGACATAAACATTAAAATATAAACAGAATAAACAGATGTAAAACTGTTTACACGACTTGAGATAATAATTAACTAATTTTAAAGGGGGATGACTACAGCGACAGGGTTTTAATGCCTTTGATTAGATGAACTGACTGTGGTGCGCTGCTCATTACCTCCTTCCATCTGTATTCTTTGCCAGCCACAGGGTCTCATCTCCCTGTAATTAATGACTGAATCAAACAGAAGCTGTACGCTGTCACTGCTAGCAGTAGCAGAGGGTATGTGTTTGCCTGCTGACAGTTCCCTGCAGGCATGCACACTGGAGACGGTGTTGGCTCTGGGTTGTTTATCATGTTTGTCTGCCCGTAATGCTGAGATCGAGCACTTACACACACGGGAAACGGCTCGGCTCCCTCCTGGATGACAAAGCCTTCGATGACATGTGTGAGGACCTGGGGCTTGACGATGGCCTGAGGCGGTTTGTTCTCTCCGTTCTGTGGCGCGCTGCCCGTCACGGTGGGCGCCTCACTCTCATTTCCTGAGGTCATGGCTGGAGGTGGGGTGCCCGTTGCCACACTCGGCCTCTTCGCTGAGCCCCCTCCTGATGGAGAAATTAAAAAGTCCATTTAATATAGAAGAGGGTGTATTCAGTGGGAAATGTTTCAGTTTGAATGAAATTACAAGGTTAAAAAAAAAAAGGGGGGGGGAAGGACATGATCATTTCAGTCATTTGTAAAAGCAGAAAAGACACACACACACACACACAGATTACATTTTAAATCAGACTGGTTGATGATGCTTCTATGACAAACTGAATATTTTTGGGTTATATATTGTTGGTTAAACAAAACAAGCATTTGTCCAATAATTTTCCACCAATGCACTTTAAATTATTAACTTTATTATGATGCTGCTGTGCTGCAAACAGTGCTGAGATCATTATAAACAGTGGATTTGCAGCCACTATCCTGGACAAAGTACATATTAACACCATTTCTAAATTACACCAAGCATCTTGTTCTGCGTTATGTTAAAAAAAAAAAAAGTTTCCACTGTAAAAACAAGCAATCTGGGATCTACGTACATTTTTTAAAGGTTCATTTTAAGAATTTTTTTAAAGTTGTATTCAGTATATTTAACAAAATCAACAAAACAATTAAATTAGCAGAACATTTAAGCAAAAAACTGTTCAACATTACCTGGTTTAGCTTCTCAGATACTACCATTTATAACTTGTCAACTGTGTGACATACACTCACCATTCGTTAACACACTCAGCCAATCACATGGCAGTAACTCAACGCATTTAGGCCTGCAGACATGGTCAAGACGACCTGCTGAAGTTCAAATTGAGCATCAGAATGGCGAAGAAAGGTCATTTAAGTGACTCTGAATGTGGCATTTTTGTTGCTGTCAGACTGCTAAATTACTCAGACCTTATCTACTAACCTATACAGAGATTGGTCCAAAAAATAATAATAAATAAATATCCAGTGTGAGGCGAAAGGCAAAAAGCCTTGTTGATGTCAGTGGTCAGAGCAGAATGGCCAGACAGCTTCAACTTGAGAGGAAGGCATCAGTAATTCAAATAACCGTTCATTACAATTAAGTTATGCAGCAGACGATCTCAGTGAACCCTGAAGCAGATGGGCCACAGCAGCAGAAGACCACACAGAGTGCCACTCGTCAGCTAAGATCTAGAGCCTGACCATTTTTGTCAGGCTAATAGTATCGGCTAATGTTAGCCATTTGGTATTGGTACTGTCATCTATAACAGCCAATAAATGAAAAATTATAAAAGTAAAATAGACAGGAGAAGTGCCCTTCAACCGTACGACGAGTGTTACATAGTTTACCCACTAGAGGGCACTCTACAACTTCCTTGTTTTTGGAACTTTGTGAACAACCAGCTGAACGTAAATGAGTAAAGAAATAATACAAATATCAAATGTTACATGGAACAAAGACTTCCCTGTCTGAAAGGACACGCAAAAATAAATAAATAAATATAAATAAATAAATAGTATGAGATACTGGAATACGGGATTTTTTTAATCATCAAATATCCGTATTGGTCTAATAAGTCCTATGACGGTCAGGCTCTGCTTGAAGCAAATGGACTACAGCAGCAAAAGACCACACCAGGTGCCACTCGTGCCCGCTACAAACAGGAAACTTAGGTGACAATCCACACAGACTCATCAAAATTGAACAACAGAAAATTGGAAAACTGTTTTCTGGCTTGTTGAATCTCGATCTCCACTGTAACACTCGGATGGTAGGGTCAGAATTTGGCGTAAACCTCACGAAAGCATGGATCCATTCTGCCCTGTACCACTAGTTCAAGCTGCTGGTGGTGGTGGCAGTCTACTGGTGTGGGGGGATAATTTCTTGGCACACTTTGGGCCCCTCAGTACCAACGGAGCATTGTTTAAAACACCACAGCCACAGAGTATCGTTGCCGACCATGTCCATCCCTTCATGACCACAGCCTGCCCATCTTCTGATTGCTGCTTCCAGCAGGATAATGCGCCATGTCACAAAACTGAAATCATCTCAAACTGGTTCCTTAAACATGAGAATAAGTTCACTGTACTGTACCCTCCACAGTCCATGTCACTGGTGGAAGGTGTAGAATTATATCATGGACGTGAAGCTGAAAAATCTGCAGCAACTGTGTGACGCCATCATGTCAATATGGAGCAAAATCTTTGAGGAATGTTTCCACCACCTTGTTGAATCTATGCCGAGAATGATTAAAGCCATTCTGAAGGAAACCCAGGTACTAGCAAGGTGTACCTAATAAAATGACTAGTGAGTATGTGATAATGTGATAACGGTGGAGTTTGAGCCTTTGAGACAAGCATACCTCAGAGGTCTGCAGTAGGCTTTTTTTTTTTTTAAAAAAAACGTTTTATAGATAAATAGATTTATAAATAAAGTGAGAGCTGCAGCCATAAATTGAAGGTTTTTCCTCAAAGGTTTTCAGTTGAATTTACTCTTTAAGTCTTTTAACGGAATTACTTTATTATTTTTTTTGCAGCATAGTAGAGGTTTGTCATCATACAACGACAGTGTACACCGGCTTATGCCCGCAATCATATAACTGTCAAATTCCAACCACGTTCATGCAAACTAGCGCCGTCATATCCACCTGCCTGACGCTAATTTAAATAACGCTTCTCTGCTGGCAGTCTAAGATCAGTGTCGGTCAATATTAAACAAGAGCCTTAAATCTGTGCTTTCCACCATCACAAAGACACGTCGGCTATTTTTGTTTGTTTTGTTTTTTTTTACTGCGAAAACCCCCTCAAAGCGAAAGTAAACACTGAGCCGCTGTGCTTTGTCATCTTAAAATCCGTCTGCGTTGAATGAGAAAGAGTTTTCTTACCGCGCAACTTCCGCTCTGCTCAGTCAGACAGCAGCATGTGCGGTTTGCTGTTTGTTTCTCTGACGCTGCGACACACGAAGCAACGCGCCGAACTGCCGCTGTGCGCGACTGTGCAACCGCTTTAAGCTGCAGCGCCGCTTCACGCCGGGTCCGCCTCCCTGTTTCCTCCCACGTTAGCTGCTCTGGTCCTCCTCACTCCGCCTGCTGCTGCAGCAGCGCATCAACACGAACCGGCACAGAGCCTCCAGCTTCAGCCCACTACAGGAAATATCTTCTGTTTGACGCAGACTTTAAAGAGTCTCTCCCTGAAAATACAACCTCAAATAAACCTACCACCACAGGGATGCTTTCAGCAGAGCAGGATTTTAGAGTTACAGAGGCCATCCAGGTCCCCCCAGTGTACACACTGCCCCTTAAATCCCCCAGACCACACACTAAAAATGTCTCTACACATTACTTAGACCTTTTCTTTGGTTATTAATTACTCCATATAAGCAAAGCATAGTCTCAAAGCCTTCCCAAGTAGGTGACAAGGTGACATTTCCACATCCCACATACAGAGACAATGGCCCACATTTTATGTGAGCCAATTTTGAAAGATGGACACTTTTCTAAAGTCTGGGTTTTACTGAATGGCTGTGAACTAATCAGCAAAGACTGTCATCATGGGTTTCCTACAGACTAATATATCACAGTCTTTTACTGCCCACACTGCACCGAAGGCAGAAAGCTGCCTGTCAACACAAAGAAGGTGTGCAAACTTGAAAACTACCACAAACAAAATGAAATGCAGACACAAAAAGACTGCTAAACTTCCCAGAAATGGACAGAACTGATGGAAGGTGCTCTTCTCCGCAGCTGGCTGATGGACCAACATCAGAGCAGCCCACAGTCTGGCTGTACCACATATTTTGAAGAGCGCCTCCATCGACAGCAAGCACACCCTGCGGATAAACGAGCAGTCCGTGACGGCCCACAGATTGCCTTCATGCTACTCCCGCTCAAGCATAAAACAGAAACAGACAACCATTCACGCTCACATCCACACCTACGGCCAATTTAGCTTTACCAGTTAATCTAACATGCGTGTCTTTGGACTGTGGAAAGAAGCTGGAGCATCCGAAGAGAACCCATGTAGGCACAGGGAGATCATCGAGACTACTGTAATGCATTTTGTCTTAGATTAGCAGAGTTACCAGAACTATAGAGGACTAAAAGTGAAAACAGCCATCGTTCAGCTGATATCTGTCCTTTTGTTAATAAATGAAGGCCAATTCATTTAGAGCCGCATTTTAATGAAGTTAACAGCAAGTCAGTGTCCTCGCACTGTCAGAACTTTTCATGCAGGAAGTGGGAACTAACCTTTGAATTTGATACACACACGTATCCAGCGTAAAACCCCTTGCAACACTCCAGATAAAGGAGAGATGATGAAATATCCCGAAAGTCCAGTTAGCGTTTTATCAAACACTAAAACACTGAGCAGCGATTGAGCAACTGTTTAAAGTTACCAGTGCAAGAACCGTTTCATGTGTTCCCTGTGATAATTACGAGGTAAACAGTCCTTCAAATGAATGAGATACCTGTGTGCTTTTATCTTAGCAGCGCTAATGTTTGAACAGCAACATCACTCGATACCCAGGGGAAAAAACCAAAGCGCGTGAACCTTAATAGCAGTGACAGTCTGGGCTGGTAAAAAGTGGATATTAATGAAACAATAACTAGCGAACACTAAACAGGTTAGCAATGGGAGCACTGGTAATTTTAAGTCCACAGTGTGTGGACTACTCCATTGGACACTTGAGTGGTTTTAGCACAGAGCAGGAAGTCTGACCAAAAATAAATTAATTAATGCAGTGCAGAGAGTAAACAAAAAGCAGCTTCTGTTGGGATGCTCCTGTCCTAAGTTTGGGCCCCAACTTTATTCAGACCCTCCAGCCAGTGGATTACAACAATCTTTCCTTGCTTTGAACAGCACATCTGCTTCACTGCCTGATTTGTGGTTCACAAAATATTTCGTTTTACAAGATGCACAGTATTGGTAACCTTTTCCAAACAGTTAAGAGAAAATGTGACTTTAATTTAAAAAAATTAATCCAATACTCCAGAGTTCATCCATATTTCATTACTTAATATGTGTTAGTCCAAAGTTTAGAAACTTTGATTCTTCCAGTCAACTGAGGCTTAGTCTTGTAACAGACATCATCTAATGGACAGGAAACATCAATGGTAACATCTTAATGGTTAACACGTGAAATGAAAGTCGCAACACTCTCGGCTGCATTTGACTCCTGATTTTGTTTTCAACGCAAGTCTGTGAATTTATATCTTTATCAGTTTGTTTACTCACTAAAGTACAATATAACGCAACCCAAAAGAACGGACTCTTGCTATTCTTCAAGTTAAGTGACACTTTGGCACCAAGGCCATAGTTACTGGGATGAGATGTGATTCTAACCTTTAGTTCACTTTAAAAATGTAGACACATTTGAGCACAACATGTCCGTGAGGTCAACTGCTCGCCATTGGCCAGGTCAATATTACACAATCTGACTGCAGGCACCATGTGCCAAAAATGCAGGAGCTTACAGAAGAACCTGAAATCGTCAGAACAGGTTATACGTGCGTATTTGTGTTAAAGTGTATCTGATTTGCTCTTAATTCTTTTATTGCTTATTGTGTTCACTCAGTGAACATGTGTCTAACAGTAGTGTTTTTGTGCTTAGAATTATTATTCAATTATACAGAATATCTGTTGCCCGCTCAAAAATGATTTTTAATGTCAGTGCAACTCTATAAACTTTTTTTAAACTTGCCATTCTCATTGTAATCTATCAGCTTATTCATAAAGTAATCAACAAATTTCTATGAGTGTTGTCTGCTGGAAGGCTGTGAATAAAACTGGATTCATCATCATGTCAGGTAGCTCCAGAAACCCCCTCTGACACAGTGGCTAAGTGGTTTAGGGTACTTACCACCAAAGAGGGGGAAAAAAAAAAAAAATCAGTGCAACACCCTCCCCTGTGCACTGTCAAAGAAAGGCAAACATACAGCCCCACAAAACCTCTGAGCATTACAACCATCTTGTCTGATGATCTGAGTTGGCTGAACTGTCAAGGTGCAAACTTGTAGCTAACAGAGTTGCTAGCTACAAGCTCCTGCTAGTCATGCTGTCCCAGGGGCAACAGATAAGTACATAAATTCTGCTCTTGTTAGAGTTTATCAGCTTAGAAAATCCCACTGAGGCTTTACCTTGCTGCTGAACAGCCGGCGTGGCAGTGTCGACCTTGGGCTGCTCTACAGGCTTGGAGGGTTGTAATGGGGAAGCTGCAGGTTGCTGTTGCTGCTGCGGCTGTTGTTGTTGTTGCTGCTGTTGCTGTTGTTGTTGTTGCTGCTGTTGCTGTTGTTGTTGTTGCTGCTGTTGCTGTTGTTGTTGCTGTTGCTGTTGTTGTTGTTGTTGTTGTGTGGACATGGTCTCTCTGACCACCAGTGAGGTTGGCTTATCTTTACTGTCCTGAAGCAGTCGGGAGGCCTTAGACGTGCAGAAGGAACAAAAGAAATAAAGTGAGAAAAGGATACAAAGCATACAAAGGATACAAAGCATTAACAGCGCCTGACAACGTCAGGCACTGTTAATGCTTTTAAATGTCTGTGGCTGAAAAATTTTAACTCATCAGCCTAGGAAAACATCACACCGATGGGAAAATATTACACCAAGAATCCCAAAATCTTAAGATTTCTGGTTCTTTTCCATGTGTCTCTTGGAGAAGAAATACAGGCTGTGGGTGTTGTTGAAAGAGTGGGTTTTTGTTTAGCTAGTTACCACGTTCAAAATACCAAACTGAAGGACGAGTACGAGAACACAAAATGTTAGGATGTTAAATGAAATAGAAATCCACTTTACTTTAAACACATCCATTTTGTAATTTTGAAACAACTCAAAATGATTGCGTTGCTGCAAGAGGGATATCTGCCAGTGGCTTTACATCTACATACACAGGTGAGAATTTCACTTCGGAGAATTGGCTGATATTTTTCATATTAGGAAAGAAGTCTCAAATATTTGAAAGTGAGCAGCATTGCAACACCAATCATGTGACTGGCTATGCTCATTTCAAGTTCATATTTGTACTCTTTGACTCTACTAGGGTAACTTTGCATGGCCACCGTTCCCTATTTACATTTTGCTGAGCTTTGGTGCGACCCCTAAGGTCAGCCACTACCTTCCCTCAGTTTAAATGAACCCTTTTCTGATTGGCTGGCGGTCAAACATAGGGTTTAAACAACAGGTAGCTAAGTCAGATCACCATATTGGACATCATACAGAGATAGAGAAAAGTATCTAAACATTAGCATTTAGAGCACTTTCAAGTCTGCATTTTTGGCTCAGAGGGATTTTGTACATAAACCTCATATTAAACTTTGCTCATGTTTAATATGGATACCTACTATAACAGTAAATAATAAAGAACAATCAGAAAAAGAATAAGTCTCCTAGAAAGGTGGATTTTTTTTTTTTTTTTTTACCTATTAAAGCAGTTTATTTATTGGTTTATTCTGTGCATGTGGGTGACATAATGCGAATTCCTACCAATGAGTTCACACTGACAGGAGACTGTTAGCTAGCTGAGAGGGATGCCACCAATCTAGAACAATCTTTATTCTTATTAAAAAAAACAAACAAAAAAAACAGACTATACTGTTGTTTTAGCTCTTTTGTGTGTGGCAATCTGTGTTTGTGTACATACCGTTGGCTGTATTTGTAGGTTTATGGCAGTGAGCTGGACAGGCTGTGCTTTGGCATGGTTGAGGGAGGAGTGTAGGGCATGGGGGCTGATGGTGGAGTGGAAGATGGTAGCCTGCTGGCTCGGTGTAGAGGGCTGGTGAGGAGCGGGTTTGGGCAGTACCGGGACAGGATGCTGTGACGGCTGAATGGAGGCCGTCTGCAGCAGCTGGCCTGTCGTCCTTTGGGAAGCTTGGCTCTGCTGGACCACAAACTGTTGCTGCTTGTGCTGCTGAACCAGCGAATGTGGCTGAATCTGTGTGTACGCTGGAAGGAGAACAACACTGAGTTATTTCTGAAAGTGATTTTACTTAAGTTAGACTTAATGGTTAAAACTATCTGTTAATAAAAAAAAAAAGGAAAAACAGCTGTTTATAAATATCCTTACAAAGCAAGTCGTGATCCAGATAATGAGCATTATTTATTTCATGCATCCTGATAACTGTCCAAACTCTTGTTATCAGGAGCACTGTGCCTCAGGCTCAAACAGTGAAAAATGCAGACGTCTGCACAAAAGAGCTTGTTTTGTAGGGTTACCGTCACCTGTGAGTCTCTTGTTGACAGGATGTAATATTAAGAGCTTGTTGAAAGGTGCATAGAGAGGCCCACTGTTGCAGTTTTTGGCCAGACCATTACTCACAAATTGTTGTAAAATGGCCTGTCACCACCTGTCAGTGCTGTTGTGGGTAAAAAGACATCCTGAGCTCATAACTTGCCCCCAAGCCCAAGACACAACACATCAATCTTGTATTGTGGGAGCATGTGTGAGTGGGAGAGTGTTCAGCGGAAGTAGCCTGAGGGTAGTCTAATATTAGAAATGCCCCAAGAAAGAAACATGCAGAGCCAACTGTCTGACATCCTGTACAGAGTTAATGATGAGTCAGTAGGTTACAGTCCAGTCTCACACTTCCTTGATTTCCAACAACTTCATCAACAAACAAAAATAACTAATCAATCTGATAACCCCAAAAATGAGTTAACCCTGCACCAAAGTACTGTACAGCAGCTCCTGCTATATAACCCATATGAATGTGGAGGTGCATCTGGTTATGTTAATAAACATCACAATAAATCCCAGAGTGGAAAACTGCCAAGTGCATCAGTGTTTGTCTTAGATCCCCCTCAGCCCCCCCTTGCCGCCCCCTGTTCTTTTCACATTGTTGTGTGGGATAGGCTCCATCTGGTTTCAAAGTTTCCCTGTGAGGCAGTAACCACACTCTGTACCCTGCCGTGGAAAATACAGCCATTTCTATCCAGCAGAGTTTGCATGTCATTAGTCCCTTTAATGGTACAAGGACTGCTGAGAAGAGTTTTCATTTTCACATGGTGAGACACAGTGGAACCCACTGACAGAAAATTTGGTTAGCTGTGGCGTCGATGAAAACCTGAAGTTAATATTTATTATGTTAAGAGAAGGATAAATATGAGACGTGGGTAGCTGGATAAAGCCAGCAGCATGGCAATCGATAGATGCTAACCATTAAAATGGATCACACTTGAAAAAGCTATTTAAAACAGACTGTGGATAATAATATTCATCAGTACGGTAGCTATGCCAATGGACGGGGAAAAGAAATTAGGAGAGGAGTGATTTTTTTTTTCTTATTAAACTCAAGTATCACAACCCAAAAATATTTCATTTTAAAACTTTTTTTTATTGTAAAGAGTTTGAATGTCATTTTGACCTCATGTCGACCTCACATCAGCAGTGCCCGTGTGGCCCGTGGACTACATTTAGTTTGACACCAACACTGCCACGCCTAAAAAGGTCAATGATGAAGGATGATGAGAATCATGAAGGAGAGCATCATTTACAGACTTTTCACTTTAAGAGTGGCTCATGAGAGTGGTAGTCCAAATTAATAATTTCATCCAAGCTCTGAATCATCATCAGTTTTTACAGCCTTCTTACTGACAAAGACATCGCACACGGCCTGCCAAAACACCCCAAAAGTTAGATGGTTAAGCCAAGGAGCCATGCTGACGCGTTTCTTTAGGTTACGACAGTAGCTTTTCTTTGTTATGCAGCCCACCGAAAGAATGTGGAACAATTGAGACGAGGCTGAATGAGGCTGTGAGAATTTAGGGTTGTTTTTTTTTTTTTCTTTTGACGGGTTATTATGCAGTGGTTTTACTTTTAGCCCCACTTGAGGTCAAATTGGGCTGCGTTCAGCACATGAACGGAATCGAGTCTGACACCCCTGCCCTGTATCATGATTGCGAGTATCAAATCCCACAGAAATCCAGGACAAACCAGGTTTACAGTGGCACAAAATTCTGCAACAAATAAAACGGCAGATTTGACAATGTTCATCACAAGTTGTGAGGGAGCCGCAGTCCGCTGTTCTTGGCCTTGAATTTGACAAAATTTTGAAGTTGCCTACTCAAAAACTGAAAATGCCTTAAAAGAGTCCAACAAGGGCAGTTCTTGCAGTTTTTATGTACAAAGTGTGAAGGCTGCTCAGGAATGGCTCACAAGTCCACAGGAAGACCTAAAAATGCCACACATTCAATTATGTCATATCAACTGTGTATCTCCATAATAGTGTGACATGACTTTAAAATTTGAAAAGCTAGAGGGCAAATGTGCTACTATATCCTATCGCATTCACAAGATTTTTACAAAACTTAACCTCTGACCTTGACCTCGAGGTCAAGGTTACTGAGATTCAAACTTGTCTGAGACTTTTAGTAGATGCACCTACGGTATCAATTTGAAAGTTCTACACCGCCCACTACCCACCCACAATACCCCCCCATCAGCCTTTTAGAGTAATACTTTTGTCGCTGTAAACCAAATAACTCAAATGAAGATATAAATCAGTCAGGGAAGGTCTAATTACAGTAAAAGCTGGAACAACTGCTGCTACATACCTATGTCTATTTTTAAACTTTTGCTTGCCATATTATATAGTTAGCAAATGGTATGCACATTTACCTGGCTCTCTTTTTTTTTGTAAAGGATTACTCTGTTGCAAATGTGATCAAAGATGGGGGTTAAAGTGCATCAAACCTGCAGCATCAAGAGATTCCCAGCCCCTGTGTTTGAGAGGGAGGGGGGATTTCTGAATCACTGCACACCGGATACAATCAGCCTCTTCTCATGAATCCTGACATCTTTCTCAAACCTCTAATGAGTAACAGAAAGAAGTCTTGAAAGCAGAGGAAGATGGGGAAATTAATTCAAATGCTACTGCCCCTCAAGGTCTTGGGATTAAGGACTGGAATTACTCAGGCCCCCACGCCCACACACAAATAATTATATACATGCAAATTATACCATCTTGAGTATGAAGCAGTGGCTTCCACCCCCCCAGGTTATGAATGTTTGTAGATCTCTTACTCTGTGTATTGTTGTGCAATGTCCTGAAACTGAGGACAGTATACATTCCTTCCAGCTTTTGCAGCACCCGGCCCTGGAAAATCCCTGAGTTTCCACATTCTCACTGACTGCTGCTTTGGCTTACCATCTTGAAAAACATTGTGACCTACAACACCACAGCAACAGCAGGCCTTGAGTCATCTTTTCTTATTCTAATACAATTCCAAATAAGGTTTGCAGAATACTTAATCAAGGAAAACTAGCTCCATAAAGCCAGTTCCTGATTTGGTTTAAAGACTCATTTTAATAAAACTACTGATATAATAAGGGATACTTATGTGTAGAAGTTTTTTTATGTTTATACTAATGTAAAGCTAGTAATCGATAACTGATGCCAACAGCTACATAACTGTGCCAGAACACAGACATCATGTGAAGACCTCATCCTTTCATCTGTGAGAACAGTGCTGTTGGGGTTTTCCTGCTGTGGTTTTATAGTATGGTGCCGGCTCTTTCTTGCTAAGAAGAGGTGATGACAGACGTGCACTTGCTGCATCGAGCCAAAAAGCCTAACATTTCATATGCATAATTCATCTCAATGTGAAAGTGACAGACTCTCACAGAAACACTGCCAGATCAAATTAAACCTGCTGACCATAAATAGCAAGCACAATTAATTTATTTTTGACCTTCTGCAGCTCTCACTGTTCTCTGTTGAGCTACATTAAACACAAATATGGTACAGGTGAGAATGGCTGGCTTTTTTTTTTGTTTTGTTTTGTTTTTTTAAAGTGAGACCATTTGTGGCGATAACAAGGGTCCACCCATATGAGTCCTTTGAAGGGAGCTGCACCTGTGTTTTGTTAAATGAATTACTGAGTTATGCAATAAATACTATGGGACAGAGAAAAGTAGCTGGATGGCCTGCCTGGAAGCACCAGGTTGTTCAGTAGCAACTAAGCTTTAAAAATAAAATATATACCTGTGTAACCTAAAAGGTTATGTCTGGGTCATATTTAATACATGCAGTGCATGCTAAACATTTAATCCCATCTGTTATCCCTTCCTTTTTCCATTTTTAGATGCTGCAAGGCATCCCTCATCTGACTTACTGAATTACTGAGTTTACTTGTTAATCTGTTAATCTGCATGAAGTTCTAACTGAGAATTTTGGCCACTTGGCTACCTGGGTCTGTATGGCTTAAAATAGATAACTGCAAATATGGATTTTGCATTCTTTTTTTTTTTTGTAGCAATCAAAAACTTTTTCAGACCTCTTGCATACACTCACCACCCATTTTGTTAAATACGCCTGTTCAACTGCTTATTAATGCAAATATCTAATCAGCCAATCATAGAGCAGCAACTCGGTGCATTTGACTGCTAACCTACTGGGATTTTATACACAACCACACAGAATAGCCCCAAAATAGTTCTCTGGGCAAAGAGGTCTTTTGATGCCAGAGGGCAGACTGCTTCAAGCTGATAGGAAGGCAACAGTAACTCAAATAACCACTCATTAAAACCAAGGGATGCAGAATAGCATCTCTGAATGCACATGTATAGATGAACTACACCAACAGAAGACCACTGCCACTCCTGTCAGCTAAGGACAGTAAACAATACAATAATAAAGCAATAAATAGCTCATGAAAAGTGCCCAACAGAAGAATGGAAAAAATTAATGGCAGTATTATTGATGCCCACATCCATCCCTTTATGACCACAGTGTACCCATCTTCTGAGGGCCACTTCCAACAGGATTACTTGTCATGTCACAAAGCTCAAATCATCTCAAACTGGCTTCTTGATCATGACAGTGAGCTCACTGTACTCAAATAGCCTCCACAGTCGCAGCTCTCGATCCAATAGAGCACCTTTCAGACGTAATGGACCGGGAGATTCACATCAGGGATGTGCAGCAACTGTGTGATGCCATCATGTCAATATGGACCAAAATCTCAGGGCAATGTTTCCAACACCTTGTTGAATCTATGCCACAAAAGGATTAAAGCAGGTCTGAAGGCAAAAGCGGGGCCAACTCAGTACTAGCAAAGCATAATTAATGAAAGGCTCAGCAAGTACAAAAACTAGAAAGATGCTGAAGGGCCTTCATCGGTGAATGTTAGTGTTGTAACTAGTAGTAAAGTTAGAAACATTGTAATATTGTAGGTGGTTCATTTGCCAATTTGAACTATTAAGAATTCATACCATAGTAAAAGTTCTTATTTAAATTCTCCTGGAGAGCAATAAGCAATGAGCCATTTTTGAAATGCAACAGATAAATGTCATAATTTTAATAAGCCTAAAATTGCTGATCAATTCAACAAAGTGCTAACTGGCAATTACATCTACAGTCATTTACTCTACACAGCCAAACCATCCTCAGGGGGTGAAATTACCCACCACCAAGACGCAGCAAAATCTTTGGTTTCCTGCAGCTAAAAATAATAGCTGCTCCCTTCTATTACCGATTTCACTCTGTAAACCAAAGTGCATCTTGACCCAGTCACAGTCAAGTTGAATCCAAGCTTTTATCCTAATCCGAATCCCATCAGCCAGCAATACAGCCTCTTCACTTTCTGATCCACAGAGTAATAACTCCCCAGCATCTCATGTGCACACCTGTCCCTCGTGGGATGCTGCTATGGCAACCCATGGTAATTTTTTTTCCTCTTTTTTTCCAGACAGCATGCTGCCAGATTTTCAGCTTCCATCCTCCCTTTCATTTTATGTGAATCTATTACTGAAACAAAGCAAGACACAGTTGTGCACCGACACGCTCAGATAATCCCCAACTCCCCCTCTCTTCACAAACACACAAGCCCAAACCCACACACGTACGCACGCATCTTAATAGCCAAACAAACACAACACCAACCATAAATATATTAGGTTTACAGTCATGCGTGGATACATGTATATGGCACAAGCACATCCAGACACATTATTTTGTAAAATGTGATTTCCTATCAGGACCCTGTTCAGAGTGAGGAAATTCATCTAAAAAGGACTTATCCTGCAAACAAACAAGACTTAATTTGACGTAATCAGCTTGCACTGCTGGAACCTTCACAACCATTCATGCTAAAGAGACAGAGAAAAAAAAAGGGAGAGGGGGAAAAAAAAACAGCTGCTGACTTTCAATTACACAATAAGTGGTTTAAAAACACTCTTGCATGGCAGTGGGCCTTTCACAGCTCCTAGTTCACAAAGCAGCTAGACGGTTCCAGACACAGAACCCACACGGTGTCCTTACTAGAGCTGGTTTAGTGAGTGCATGCTTTTGTGAAGCAGGCCCCAACAAGTCATGGCAAGAGCCAAGAAAAAGCTTTTAAACACCCATGTGTGAAATGTCTTTTAATCTAATCTTACTATAAACACCGGAACACAGCTCTGTGTACGTATATATGACAGCTGCCACAAAGCTCAAATCTATCTTAATGTTTCAAATGGATTCAAATGTACATCTAATACATAATAGAAGCATAAAGCAGCTGGCAGACAACTTGGATGTTTTTAATGCCCAAAACGATGAGATAACTTCAGTGCAATTTTGCAGGATGCACGCTCTGTGACCCATGTGGACTTCTTTTCAGAGAAACAAAAGCACGAGCGGCACAAGCAGTTTCAACGCTCCTTCTGTGGCTATCTAGGATGTGTTCGGAAACAGGATTTAAAATAGATGAGGATTTAAGATTTTATTGGCTATAAGACTTGACTGGCCAAAGGCACAGGAGAAAAACTCAGTGGAGACACTAGGATTTATCCTCTTGTGACCACAAATGTTTGCTGGGTAGAATTTCATGGCAATCCAGCTGAGCTGTTGATACATTTTAGTCAAAAACAAAGCAGTGTCCCGACAAAGGGTGGTGGGTAAAGTTACTTTTAACTTGCTACAATTCAAGATTAGGGTCATTAAAAAGGAATCTGTTAGTGTTGCCTATAAATAACTTGCTAGAGTACCTTTGTGCAACTAAAAATACACAGCCTTATTCAGATAGCTTGCACATGTTGGTTACATTGTCTAGAGTTTGTGGCAAGGGGTCGCCGCAGCAGATGGATCCACAGGTCTGATTTGGAACAGATTTTTACACCACGTGTCCTTCCCGACACAACCCTGCTAACCACTACACTACTACATCCTGCTCGACGGGTCTCCCAGCCAGTGTTGATGAACTATGCTTAGTATCCAGGCGCTTATTTTTTCTGTTTACAGCACTTCAATTTTTCACTGGATGGATAATATCTTGCACATTTTAATATTTGAAAAAAAATAAAATAAAAAAATCAGGAAGTAAATCTCTTGAGATTAAGAATCTCTCTTGCGAGACTGTCTTGGGCCAAGATAGGATGCATGTTATTCAAAGCAGGTGTGCACAAGAACACAAAGACCACATAATAGGGCCCCACCAACCCAGGACTCCTGTGCTGTAAGGAAACCATGCAATCAACCGAGCCACAATGCTGCCATTTCATACCGACTTTCATATTCAGTGACTCTCAAAAAAAAAGCACATCTTGATATCTTACAAAGTATTTAATGTGCACTTTTCTTCTTGGACTCTCGGTGTTGCAAACAATTTGGTGAGTGGTCAAAGCATTAGATTTAATACACATTAGGGAAGCAGATGTCAATAAATACTGACTGATTTGCAGACTATTTTTTTGTTTAAAAACAAGTTAGTGCAGTAAGTACAATAAGACAAAAGAAACATATTAATCCTCATGTTTTTGAAGCTAGAATTTTACATCATTTATTAAGATAACTGGAATTTTCTGTCAAACCTTTAACCTGTTAATCCACCGTTTGTTTTAGGTCTGTAACTCACATGAACTAATATCCATTTTTTTTGTTTTTTTTCTACATGAACCACCGTATGCCTTTGTGTGATGGGCATTTCTTTGACGGGTGGGTTTTAATGATGTGGAAATGCAAATTTCTCTTACCTGGAGCAATCAGAGGCTGAGCATTCACAGCTGTGACACTGCGGCTCATGTTTATAGCTCGGACTTCTGAGACTGTTGTACTTTCCCCCTTCTTCCCTCCTTCAGAGGAACTGTCTGAGGAACTGGTCTTCCCCCCAGTGGAGGCCTGGGTCCCTTGGCTTGGGTTCTTGATCAATGAGGCAGGCTGAATAGGCACAGGGGTCTGCTTCAGACTGAGAGCCTGTGGGGTCTGAGTTTGAGAAGAGGATGTTGTCGCCCCCTGCTGGCCACGGATGGCCAGATTCTGTACCTGATTCTTAGGACAAGACAGAAAGAGGGAAATGCTAGAAATACTCCATTTCAAGCTTTTAAGTTCAATATTTCTTTTTATGCACTATTGGTTTTCTGCATATAACTTTTCCACATATTTACCAGAGGAATGCTGAGGATGTTACGCTAGATAAAAGACTGTTCTTGTATCATTAGTGATATCCAGTGGCATTACCTGTGAGGAGGCCTGCGTGGAGCTGTCTGACTGCACAGCTGTCACAGTGGCAGCTGGGGTAAAGATGAGCTGTGGGGACAGAGGAACAGCACGGCCCAGGCTCCTCGCCACCTGTACCTGGGCCTGCGCCTGGAAAGTATCAGAGAAAAAAATAATAAGCTAGAATTACTACTGTTTTATTACCGATTATATGCTTCCACCAACCTTGTTAAACTATACTTGTAATCCTTGTAAATCCAGACGCCCACCTTACATGGCAATACTGTACCAGTATCTAACCAACCAGGACATGGCACTGAATAAGGGCCATAAAAGTGTTTTGGCAGAAGCAAAGTACTTTGAGAAAGAAAATACTTTTTTAAACATGTGCACATTCATATAGTTTTTAGCCTTTAACTGGTAAATGAGTAGAAAAAGCTGGAAACTATAGGAAATACTTAAGAAAAATAAATGTAGTGAGCCATACTCATGTGCACAAATCTAACATTGGGAAACTGTACCAAAAATAAAGCCCATGACTAAACTGACATGTTTAGTTGGAAGTCAATGTTTGTAATGGGCCCTCTGGGGCAAACGGATTACCCTGACCACCTACTCAATGGCAAAATGAGAATAAAACACATTTACAACGGCATACACATATAGCACACATACACACAGCCTCCAGGGAACAGCAGTGCCTATTTAAAGCACTATCAAGCACTATGAGTGTGCTTGGTTTTATGCATAAAATGCAGGCTCGTGTAAATGTGCCTATGGCTATAGTTCTTCCCTCTGTAGTCTTACCATCTGTGCACGCAGGTACAGCTGTGCTTGGGTTGGTGTAAGAGTGGGGCTCGACGGGCTGCCCAGCAGAACAGCCTGCTGGGAAATAGTGGTGGGGGTGGAGCTAATACTCTGAGCTCGGCTGATCAGCTGAGCTGCTGCTGGAGAGGTGGTCAGGTTGATCTATGGGGAGAGATAATCTGGATCATTAGGTTATACACACAAATCCCGAAAGGACATGAAGGTCTCTCTTGTGACTGCACCCATCAACCAAAGCATCGCATCCCATATTTGACAGCATCAAATGAATAGTTAAAACCAGATTTATGACAGAAATCACCTTTGAGGGAAAAAAAGTCAGTTGAGGTTTGGCAATTTAGTTTGACCCATGTCCGATCTGCTAAAAACATTTTTTTAGAGCTAAATATCTCCAAGATCACAAAGAAAGTTTAATCTTTTCAAAAGTAAAACAGAAGGAGCAACCAATACAGCTGCTAGCATCCTGCTGCTAAAAATCAACTTAGCTCGATGATAATCCAACTGGACAAAGATAACTGAAAGAGGCTTTTAGGGAGGCAGCACTCCAAACTGCACTTACCGTAGCCTGAGTAGATCCTGTTTGCTGAGATGAAGTGCCATTTTGTGAAGAGCTTTGCCGGCCAGCCGCGATACTGGCCTATCATAAAGGAAGAGCGAGAGAGGAAGGACAGAGTGAGTGATGCACAATTTCTGAAACATGTCTCGTAGCAGGTCAACAACAACTGCAATCATCATCATCACTAAACTGAGTGAATGAATTATTTGTGGCGACTGCTTGCTGACCTGCTGCACAGCAGCCAGGCTCTGGAGCTGAGCAGTGCTGAGGCTGTGCTGCTGCTGGAGGGCTGCAGTTTGCAGCATCAGATGCTGCTGCTGAGCAGCGTACATCTGCTGCAAGTACTGTGCTGCCGTGTTAGGCTGTCTGTGCAACGCCTGCTGGAATACCTGCAAATTAAAACAGAGGCAAATTTGACGAGTTTTAAAAAAAATATTTGATTTTTACATCTTTTACATTTTTGCAGCTGTCAAAAACCCCAACCCTCTGTGCGTCCAGCATGTGTTTGGTAATATCTGTATACATTTTTACATCTGTTTTTAAGAAGAAAAAAAAGGAGAGAAAAAAGTGTCATATCGTGATATAATTGCTACAGCAACGCAATGCATTTAGGTTCCCCAATAGCACAACACGGCGACAAGCACAGACATATCTGACAGCCACAGCCAGGCGTCCCCTCCGATGAAGATTTAGTAAAAAGGGAGCAACTTCACAATCCTCCCAACAAAGCACAATGCGTCGCAAAATGTGCAGGAAAACTGTTTGTGCTGAACGGGGAGACCAAAAAGACACCGTAGAGTACAACCAGACTACGAAGGCACGCGAGGAGGATATAGGAGCAGCTGGTGATGTATGACACAAAGGTAA